>JAJLRJ010000005.1:44018586-44238086 GCA_024195265.1 Dendrophyllia cribrosa | reverse complement strand
CATGTAATTCTTTGTGCTGTAATTAATGATTCAGTGTGTGGCATTTTTAGTCCACCATTTTCATAGTCGCTGATTAAAGATAATCTCTTCACCTTGTCTTTCCCTCACCACACAAAATTGAAAATAAGTGAATTAATTTGCTTTACTATGTCCTTATTGACACAGATTAGCGAAGCTCGATACATAAATTTAGGCATAACAAAGGTTTTCACAATTTGAATTTTGCCTATAATTGTCAGGTTTCTCCACCGCCAACCATTTAAAGTTTTTTTAATTGATTTTAAAATTAGATCAAAGTTCAATTCGTAATTTTTGCGCCGATCATACGTGAAATAGACTCCTTATATTTTAATTGGCTTGTTAATTTTCATAATATCCAACATTTCATGTTGATAATGAGAGCTGCCTAACCAGTAGGCTTCTTTTTTTTCCTTATTGAGTTTAAGTCCAGAACATCCACCGTATGTATCTAATAAAATGATAAGTGATTCATAGGATCTTTTATCACATAGAAAATTAGTTAAGTCATCTGCGAAGGCTATGCATTTAAACTCCTGATCCTCTACCATTATGCCGCTGATATTTTTGTTTTGTTTGATCGCTGTGAGAAGGGTTTCTAAAACAGGTATGAACAGATATGGCGATAGAGGGTCTCCCTGTCTTACCCCTCTCTCAACTGGAAAGACAACTCAATGAGTCAAAGGCTTTCTCAAAATCAATGGTCACCAAGAGACCTGGAAGGCTGTTTATTTTTGTATAATCCAAAATATCACCTATAGTACGAACCGCATCGAAAGTATTCCGTCCCTTGACGTATGCACACTGGTCAGAACTAATTATATCTGGGAGAACTTTTTCAAGCCTCAAAGCTATAGCTTTAGATGCGATTTTGACATCGATGTTCAACAACGAAATAGGTCTCCAGTTAGCCACATATCTTTTATCTTTGTTTTTCTTTTCAATAAGTTTAATTATCCCATTTCTGAGAGTTTGTCAGTTCGCCTTTATCAAAAGAACAATTCAAAGAGTCAACTAATAGATGTCCTAAAACTGGCCAGAAGGTTTTGTAAAATTCTGCCATCAAACCATCATTACCCGGCGATTTTCCATTCTCAGATTTTTGAAGAGCATTGAAACATTCTGAAAAAGTAAGAGCACCTTCACATCTTTTCTTGTTATCCTCAGTCAGATTTGGCATGCTATAATTGTCCATGAATTCTTCGCTTAAAGTATTGAGGTTGAGGGAGTCTTTGTTCAAGTACAGCTCTGAATAGAAATCATTCAACTCTGTTAAAATCAGTTTCGGAGAGGTTAGAACTTTATCATTTTTGCCAAATAGTTTCCGGACACATGAGTTTTCATCTTCCTCTTCTCCAAGTTTAAAAATATTTGTTATTTTTCTCCCCATATTCATACCAATTGGCTTTGGATCGTATGATATTCCCTTCAATGATATAATCGTACAATGAGTTATATTCAGAATTTATAATTTGCAGCTCAGTAACATTGCTCTCTGTTGGATCAACATCACATTTTTCCTGACATTCCTTTAGTTTCTTATCAATTTCACTAAGACGGTTTCTTCTTTCTTTTGCTTTTGTTTTACTGTATTTCATAGTCACCTGCCTTATCTTATATTTTATCAGATCCCACAAAAGGTGTTTGTCTTCCACTTCATCAAATACCTGTAGCCAATTCGGGAATATTTCCATTTATAAGTCAATATAATTTGGATCTTCTAAAAGACTTGAGTTAAATTTCCAATATGAGGTGCCTGTTGGTTGTTTTTCAATGCTATTGATTTCAAGTACAATGGTGGAATGATCAGTTTTAATTGCAGATATAATATCTGTACCATCCACATCGTCTTGAAAGTCATTACTAACTATCCAGTAATCTAACCGACGTTGTATCAGAGGTTTTCTTTGCTTCCAGGTGTAACGCTTTTCAGGGTTCTATCTAGGATTTCTCGTTTGGGGGAGAAGTCCCGAGTGGCCAGAGAAATGAATATGTGCAGAGATGCAATCTGGTGCATTTTGAGACACAATTTTGAGATGTTACAGTGATATTTATTTTTATTTTTTAGTCGTGATCACGTTCTGACAATGTTACAATTAGCTCCGATATTTGCTAACGTGAACAGAAGAATTACCCGATATCTAATTACACAAATATTTATACATACTCAGTTATTGTTAGTAAGTGAATAACATAAATAAACTAAACAACGGCACTTTTTCATTTCTTACCAATGGTCGTAACAACTGCCAAAGTTCTAGATAACAACGTAACTGTAAACCGTGTAAATAATAACTGACGTGTATATAATAAGTTAACTGACGTGGTAGATGCGACTGTTAACTGACAACATGTCTGGTCACGTGTGAAAACAAATACTGGTAAACAAATCATGGCAATTGATCTTTGGAAAATCTCCCTGATCAACTTGAGGATCTAAATGTATTTTCCTTCTCCAAAAAGTTGAATTGAAATTGAATTGAATTACAAAGCTAATTTGCACTTCTTTACGTGTTTGTAATGATCTACCACTGACTCCAGGACATCATCTGGCAACTGGTCAGGACCTTCGATGCAAATGCGCATGGTGTGTTAAAGTGCATCCTCACCCAGCCTACTGCGGAGCCTTGTTTTAATAAGCTTCATGGCGCTGAAGGAACGCCCAACAGTGGCTGTTGTCACCGGTAATACATTTACAATCGCAGCTACCTTTGCCAAGTTCGGAAAAGCAGTGGCAATGTCAGAGTTACCACTGTCTATCAATGTCGAGAGCACTTGTTGGAAGATGCTGTCTTTGTACCGCACAAAAATGACTCGGTGAAACTGCTTCCATTCTGACTCTGTATCCTCAGCGTCAATGTCAGGTTGTGAGATGCCTACTTCTCCCTGAAATTGGATCCTTTGTGCGACACTGTAGAAATTGATTAGGGTTCGTATCTTTTCTATGCCATAGTCTGCCAATTTGTCTTCAGTTGGGAGATGTCGTGGATCAAAAATAGACATAGCAGAGATAAGATCTGTAGACGCCATCCTTCCATTACTGTGGTCAACAACTCTTTGCACGTAAGGACAATAGACCTTGTGAAGAAACAAGTTCTTTTCTTCCTCTGTGACCACAATGTTCTTTGCTCCAAGTTGCGCATCATCAGTGAACACTGAAGAATGGTTCTTGAACCACGTGCTGGTATTGACGTTCTCCTTCAACTCCATTAACCGTTTAGTAGTGCTCTTAACCATTGCTGTAACACTGGCAAGATCGATGTCCTTGGCCTGTAGACTTGCTTGCAGTGTCGCCACAGTATGCAGTACATCACAGAGCATGTAGATACAAGCCACAGTCTTGTATTTGGTCAAAAGAATAGCAATCCCATGTGCTTCTGCGTCACCTTTCTCATCATAAATCTCTTCGAAAGTACTCACCAATGCAGGCAAACTTAGACGTACAGCACGCACGGCCCTCTCACGGGCTAACCATTGAGTATCGCTAGGTTTCTGCATCTTGACTTCGGGACACTGAAGCTCAGCCTGAATCTCCTTTAGTTTTTCTGCTTTCTTGGGTGAATAGTAAAATGCTTTCCAAATTGTTAATAGTGTACCTAAGACTCACTTGACCTCTGCATGTTCTCCCGCAGCATTTACAGCAGCCAGTTGCAGTAGATGGCAACGCGGTGTACGTTAAGAGCGCTTGGTGCATGCAACCTCAGGCGTGTCTGAACACCAGTCCTGTTGCCCGACATGGTGCTGGCACCGTCAAAGCCAAGACCACGCATTTTCTCAAATGTGATGCCCCTGGATTGCAAAAAATCAGAAATATAACCAGTGATAGCTTCAGCATTAGTTTCCTTAGCTTGTATGACACCAAGAAAGTGTTCCACTGGCTTGTTTTGATGTAGCCAACGTGCACACACTGACAGTTCTTCCTTAGAGGCTACATCGGTGCTTTCGTCTGCCATTATCGAATAATAGACGCTTCCTTTGAAGCTGTTGTGGAGGCTGTTTTCCAGAGTCTTGCTGATGCTTGCAAGAAGTTCTACTATTGTGGAATATGACTCATAGGTTGCATTACATGGGCATGTTTCTCTATGCACTTTCAACTTGACATCCCCATTCTCGATTTGTAAGGTAACGAGACGCTGTGGGAGCGTATACTTGGGTGTCGTTGTATTAGGCATATTGGAGAATAATTGTCTTGGGAATCTGCATGCACGTTATTTCACGGTTTGATGATTGGGAGTATTCGGATAGTGTGAGTAGTCTAACAAAGAAGCGCGTTAACCGTCTAAAACGAGAAGACACAGTACACTTAGCGTGTGAGATCGCACGCAAATTATTAAAGTAGCGTGTCCACTGTGTCAAAAGACGAGTACATACTGAAAAATACAAATCGATGCCTACTTTGTACTTACCGTTGAAAAAAAGGCCGTATGTCAGAGTTTCCCGATGGTTGTTATTGGTTTTAGCTAAATCTTGTAACTAGCTGGTCTGTGTTTCCGACACTTTTGAAGTGAATGCAAATGTAGCCGCAAAGTGGCCTTTCGAAGCCATGGTCCAGACCCGAGGTCAAAACAACTTTTCCAATTGAAAGTTTTGCTGGAAGTATTCCCGCCGTTATTATAATAAAGTTTGAATGAAACTTATAAATTTAATCAAAGTTAACGACAGAAGTAATAATTTAGGAGGAGAGAAACAAATTTAGCCCTTTGAAATATATTTTTTCAGTTGAGGTAAAAATGTTGCAATTTGCATAATGTCAATAGTAATTTGAAACCTTTCCAGTGACGCATAAACGCAGCGATTCCATAAAACACCTCGCAATCAGACACACGAAAATATATCTAGTTTTTATTCCTCTGTATCCGAAACACAGAAAAGAAAATTAAATAAAAAAGTGATCGCTTGAAGGTTATTTTCGCCTGAGAAACATTCACTAGCGCCAGCGAAACTCGCAAGACACGTGCATTGTTTCCATCTTCTCCGACGGCGGTGAATTTTTGCATCTGCAGTTTCAGTTGGCTGTTCTGTTCCTTCAACTTCACGAAATAAAAATTCATGAACGGCAAAAATCCGAAAGAAGTGAAATTAATTGGGATTCCTACCACACTTATATTTCTTCCTTCAATGTCCACTGTTAACTTCTTATTAAACAAGCGCTATGGCGCAGTATTTGTCTCAGTCTTATTCATGTTAATGTTTCTGATGTTTTAGCGGGTTTCCATCCTGAATTCGGAGGTATTGTAGAATTAATCGCGAGAGTGTCAAACACTTTCGCAGTGTGTTCTTGAGTAATTTGCTTACCCATATTGAATATGAAACCGTTAGATGCAACAGAGAAAACACATCTTGCACTTTGTCACATTTGCCTCGCATCAACAAACAACAGGTTTGAACTCCACCGCGGTCAAACGAGAGAAATTTGCAAAAGTTAACCAAAGTACTTCAAAGTTAAGGTTGTCATTTTCATTGCTTAAAGTTTAATATATATAATAACAATACACTGTCAATTCACGGATCGTTTTGAAAGTTTACTTAAAAAGTTTTACGCGTTTGAAAACTATGAACCGCGAAATTTTGCTTAGGCAAACCGTTTTGATCATTTTTCAACGAAAAGAACCTTATTATTTTGAGAAAGATAAAAAGAAAGTTACATAAACTAATTATTTTATACATCCTTGCCCACGTTTTACTTAATATTAAATGAAATCGCACTAAACAAAACAAAAAACGCCTTGGACGTTTGACCGCAGTGAAGGTTTGAACAAGCTCATATTCCCGCCAGTCCCCAGAGTTGTGCAATACTGCACATTTGTGTACTACCAAACTGCATTTTTATACTTGGTCGCCACGCCCAAGTAATAACTTTAGATAATTAGATTAGCTGATTAGTGTGTTTAGATATAAAGGGTCTATAAAGGGCCGAGAGCATATCCGACCTATTTGACTTTTTAGACCTTTTTTCATTTTTTCTCGCTCAGAATAGCCTCATTTTATCGTACAACGAATAATATCACAAGCCCTTGTCGAATTTACACTAACCCTAAGGAATTTGACCAATTTCACCCGAAAAAAGCAGAGTTCTGGCCCTCCAGTGCTTTGACTGTACATTCAGAGCGCAATTTTGAAGCCATTTCAAAGCAGTTTGCTTGTGAGAATACGTGACTGCAATACTGAAGTCTCTAGCACCTCTCAAAGAAACGAGTCGTGTTTCTTGTCCTTCCTTGTGTCTGAAGCGCCATTTAGCGCTCGAGGTGAAAAACGGACCTTGGTGGACAAGTACGACCCGGTGGGGAAGTCTAATCACTTCGGATCAGAAAAGTGGCAGCGTTGAGAGTTGTAGGCCATTTCCCATCCTGTGCCGTGGTTGAAATGCCTGATATCCGAAGTGCTTTCAGACTTCTAGTATTTTGCAATAATTTTCGGGCAGGAACTCCATTTCGGTTTTGTCGTAGGATGCTTTGCGACAGTGGCAGAGGGGTCCGTTGTGCGTGGTCGGGCTCTTGAAATACAGCTTTGGGCAGCTCGAAGTGAGTTCTTGCTGGCCGGCCAAAAGATGTTTCACATTTGGAGTCTTTAATGCAACACTAAAATCGATCTAAAAGGATTTTCAAATCGAGATACGCGTTTTGACACGTATCTAGCTTTAAATGATAAAACTTAGTCTGAACTGAGCATGTGTTCCTCAGTGGTCTAGTGGTTTGGGTCCGGGATTTGCACTCGGACGGCTCCGGGTTCGATTCGCGCTCGGCATCCCCTTTTTTTTTTTCGAACTGGACATTATGAATGTGATTTACTTTTTTTTTCTTGCGTTCGTCAAAAATCCTTACGTTTAATTTTAAAAAAATATCAAACCGTGTCAGTGTGAAAACAGAAGCGTACCGCAATATTGTGTTACAATAAGAGCCTTTGATTTATTTATTTTTTTTTTTTGCATACGGAACTTCTTGAAAACGACGGAAAAACAACAGAAAAAAATTCTGAACAATGTTTTGCAACTAATTTCTAGTTCACATGCCAAAAATGGACAAATTTGAGTGAAAAAAAAAATGAAAAAAGGCCTAAAAAGTCACATAGGTCGGATATGCTCTCGGCCCTTCAATAATTATTGTTTATGCTTTACATTTTGATATATTTTTTGTCAATATATAATTTATTGGGCTCAGATTTCCTAAAATAGGCTCGCCTGCCTTCTTTCCTAGCTTTCTTCAGTGTGCTTATTTGAGTTTTGCGCAATTCATGTTGTTTTTTGGGCATATCTTCATACATGATTTTTTTATTGTAATCCGTATCTTTCAACTTGCGTCCAGATCTCAATACTCGTTCTCGATCAGAGAATCTAAGAAAACGAGCTATAATTATTCAGTTTTCCCAACCTGTGAACACGCTGAAATTCCATGCTCTTTGTGTCCTCTATTCCTAGCACTTGCACCATGAAGTTTGTTAAAACATCCTTGGTATCTTCAATGGACGCTCCGTCGTTCTTCTTGTCAACTGGTTGGAAGTTTTCAGGAATTCCTTCAAATTTTAGGTTTTCCCGGGGACTATATGCTTCTAAGTACAGTAACTGCTTGTGTATGCCCCTTATTTCGTCTTTTCTTTTGGTATTTCCTGTTGTGAGATTCTTTAGTTGCTTGTCAACAAGTTGCGTATTGATTTCCATGTGCTTGAACTTCTCTTCCAAGGTGCTCTGCTGTTCTTTTATGGAAACTGCTTCACTTTCTAGATTTGACACTTTAGTCTGGAGGCCATTAACGGATGAGCTAAGATCTTCCATTTTCTTATTTAAGTTATTCAGCTGTACTAGGACGAGGTCTATTTTGTCGCCAATACCTTCGGGAAGCTCCAACTGGTCCGCCATGTCGTCCTGTTCTTCGTCGCTTATAGTGGTATTGAGAGAGTTTGATGCTCTTAGTCGCTTCTCGTCAGGAGAGATACCCGAAGAAATGTTTCTGATCAATTTGCACTTGAGGTTTGTGGCCATAGGCATTTCAAACTGGCAAGAAACTGTTCTGGTAAGAGGAGCTCTGTAATACATGTCTACATGGCATCACACTCTCCCCGGTCTTCGCTAGAACAACTTGCTTCCAATCTCAAGGGACCGAGGGGTTTGCCAAATATGGTACTAAGCAAAAAATGAATATTCGGAAGCTGTGAATGCGCGTTACACGTTTTAACCCACTTATAGGTTTCTGGTTATAGAAATAGATACAAGCGGGAAAATTTCTGGGTGGAGGACTGGATGAAAGGTACGGGTATGCTCATCGTCTCGTTTAGGGGTATAAAATACAGATTTTGGTATCACTTGGGTGTTCAGGAAGGAACGCTGATATTTTTAGCAATAAAAGCCTGTAAATGTTTGAAATTATAGGATTGGATTAGATGTTCGGAAAGGGCATAACGAATAATGCCCGATTGCTAAAAATCAGCATCCTTGTACAATTTGGGGATGAGATATTGGCACCCCTATGTTCTGATCGATGACTCCAAAACCCTTCTAATTTTGCCTCAGTTCCAAACGTTTGGAACTGAGGCAAAATTAGAAGGGAAATGAGAGAGAATAAAAGCCTTCATATATAGTTTTAACTTTTAACGTGAGCGATTGTGTTTATAAATTGTAAAATTTAGCCTCCAATTGTCAAAATACTTGTGTTGAAACAGTGATCCCTATCTTCGCGGACATTTTGAAGCTTTTAGCAATGAACAAGATGAACAAATTCGAAGCCAAAGAAAAAGTCTGTAAACAAGCAACCATCTTGGTTATCCTTAGTAACCAGTCTAAATAAAAACGTGTTTAAGAATTTTGCATGGTCGAAAAATAGGTTAGTTTATGAGTAAAAAGAAACAGAAATTCGTAGAAATCGGGTTAGTTTACAAAGTCCAGAAATGCTTGGGAAACTTAGAACTCAGTGAAAATGAGACAAATTTCTCCTGGTAAATATTGTACTCGTCCCGTCGGACAAGTGCTTTTGGAAATCCACTTGTCCAAGATCAAGAAGTACTCGTCTCAGATGAGCGGATGAGTGGAAGTTTTTTGCCCTGGCATCAATAACAAAATTTGAGATTAAATGATCTATGTGGACTCTTTTGTACTCAAAACGTCTAAGATATTTTCTATCAGTTTAAAAGTAGGAGGCAAAAAAGAACCCATTTAAGTGCAGCTGATTGATGTGCGTGCAGCGTAGGTGTCCAATTACAGCTTTCCAATTACAAAAAGTTGTATTTGGACACCCATGTGACCGCATGCCAATTACATAAGAAATAGGTGCGTGGATGACCAATCACAATCAAGAATTTTGTTATTGATACAATAAATCTTATTACAGATTGCAGAAATGTGACAGACAGCTTCTGTGATCCACATAGACAACTTACCTCTTCTCTCCGTTCCATTCATTTCCAGGTTCACAGGTCCAATTGAGCAACCTGAGAAGTTTCTGACTGTTGTTGTGCAGTTTTTCCCAGTAAGGTTAGTAACTTGTAATGGCAGTGGACTATATGAGGGGTATAGAATGGTAAATTCGAGACTGCGGGACCCTTGTTTAAAAATTCGAAACCGAGACTTTAGCGTTTCTATCAAATCCGAGCCAGAGACTTTACCTCTAAAAAATCAGAGCCCGAGACTCCAATTGCTGGAAAATGTCGGGCCGATAGTACTAAAACAGCTTAAAACGTGACTGAAATCTCCAACGGAAGCTGAGATCCAAATTATCAAAATTCGAGACTTCGAAAATTATAGCGAGCCTGAGAATTCGAGATTCGGTGAATATTTTCCGAGACGCATCATTTCCGATAGACCATTCTATACAACTTATTTGCAGTTCCCAATACATAGTGCTGCCACAAATCATGTCACAAAAATCTGATCCCCGTTGTGACTGAGACAAAAAAAAAATGCATCATGTTTTATCAACAGTACATAAGAATGTTGTATGGGAAAATGGTGTTGGCAAGCCCTTCAAGCACTTCAAGTGTGTTATGTGTGTAAGAATGTAGTATGGGAAAGTGGTGTTGAGGAACATTTCGATGTGGCTTTTAGCGATGTTTCAGGGCTGTGGGGCTTTACAGCCCTCATGTTTCTGACAATCATTGTGCAATTTTGTGTGTCTCTTTGCTAGCTTTCTTGAAAGGGTAAGTAATTCCACTGAATTTTCACTGGCGGTATTTACGCTATGGACACTGTTCACACTCAGCTTGAAGTCCCATGGCTCCACCATCCTTACAGGCACCTTTCCCAACCTCATCTATTGATGATGATTTAAATTTGTCACATTTGAAACTAAAATGTTTACGTCAGTTAATATATTCACTTATTTAAATTTACATGTTGTCCAAAACACATCCTGCCCATACAAAGCCTTTGAGCCAAGTAGAAATCTTGTCTGAGTCACACAGGGAAGCTATTTATATTATTTTTGTATTGTGCGCAGTGCTATGGGCTATTGAGCAAGACTGGATTACAAGTATAAATTGACACACACTCCACTCAACCTTGTTGTGCTCTATGTCATGTAAGGCCAAGACGAGGCTCCTCCATATGACTCTGACTGTGCCATTTTGCACTGCTCATCACCCAATACCAACTACCTTCAACTCTTCATCCAACATGGTTCTCCAAGTTATCAATGGCTGACTTGGGTTCATAAACAGCCCTTTAACTTAAGTCCTGTTGAATACACACTGTATCTTCACAGTCCCAGTGTTTTCTGTGCTACCTGTTTGACATTTTGTTCACTTGTTCAAGTTAAATTGTTAGTATGACTCGCAAACACCAAGGAACGCATTGATAGCTTGGAAAACTGTGTGGAACACCCCTCGATGTTGATAAGCATCACTCTGTTCACCTGAAGTATTCTTGAGAATTTACTGTAGTACAACGTTTTTAAATGTTGGCTTGCTTTTCATGATTAAAACATTACCTTATTCTGTCCTTATTCTGCAAGTTTAGACTTTGATCTGCAGATGTTTTTCAGTGTAAAGTTTCTTTCTTTCCTTGCTTATTATTATTATTATTATTATGGTACATTACTGTAATTTACTGGGGTTTATTATTATTATTATTATTATCAGGGCTGTCGTTAAGATTTGAGACAGGCGTTGCTCTGATCTTAACACCCATAACAATCTTGTTGCTTTGTCGGTCAATTTAACCTATGACAGGCAAGATCACCCGTAACATCAAGGTCTAATCAAGTGCACTCACCCGTAATAGATGCTACGGGTGATGGCCCTTAATGACAGCCCTGATTATAAAGATTCTCCACTGTTGATGGTCAACAGGTATCTTTGGAAAAACGTTAGAACCAAACCCCATCCAGGGGTCTAAGGTCCAAACTAAAGTCAAGTCCATTTCCATTTTTCCATTTTGTTCAATTTCTAAGATAAAACCTTTCTGAGAATGTGAGCTGTTCCGAGTAGGCTTGCTTTTTGGATTGTTTCAAAAGATACGTCAATCCCCAAATCCATCAACAACTTCCTATGTCTGTTTGTTACTATTCTTATTCTCCAATCACTATTGGGACCACTTTTGTTTTTACTCCCCATATCCTCTTGAGTTCCCAGGCTAAATCACTGTACTTTTCTATCTTCTCTTCTTCAACCCATGATCTGGAGTCTGCAGGGATCGCAATATCTATAATCAAACATTCTTTTTCATTTTTCTTCACAAGCACAATGTCTGGTCTTCTTGCTTGAATCACTTTGTCTGTTTATTATTATTATTATTATTATTATTATTATTATTATTATTACTAATTATCTCAGATAAAGGTGTTAAATCTGGTTTTCATTGGCTCTGGGCAACAAACTAGTTGTCTAGGGTAACCAAGAAGCATTCTTCATTTCACTTTCCTCTCCTGTCTACATCTCCAGCACTTTCCTAAGGATCCTCGCCAACCCCAACAGTACAGATCTCTGAATCAGTTCAATGGATGTGTCCACACTTATGGTCCTCAGATTTTCTTTTAACCTCAGTGGTATCATGTTCCCAATGCCCCCACCACCATGGGTATCACTTTTGTGCTTACGCCACATCTTTCGAATTTCTCTCGCAAGGTCTTGATATTTTTCTACTTTCTCGTCTTCTTTTGCTCTCACCCTTCCATCTTCTGGAATTGCCACGTCTTTAATTTGGCAGTTGTTCTCTCTTTTGTCAATGATCAATAAATCCGGTCTCCTAGCCTCAATCTCATGGTCTGTTCGCATCTTGTAATCCTCATTTTCAAGTACACTCAGTCCGGAAGATGGTCATACCACCTCTCATTTCGCTCAAATTTTTCCTGACAGGTCCCAGTGAATTGCCCTAGCTACGTTATCATGTCTCTTTTTGTATTCTTTATGCGCCAGTTTCAGGCACGACTCACAATGTGGCTGTTGGTCTCGTTGTTTTGTTTGCACATTCTGCATTTGGGATCAGCCTGTGACCTGTCGATCGTTGCTTTTATGTAATTTGTTCTTATTGCTTGATCTTGTGCTGCAACAATAAGGGACTCTGTTTCTCTTTTTAGCTTTCCTTCTTTCAACCAAGTCCATGTTTCATCATTTCTTTGATCTTCGCTCTGTCTCACAAATTGCCCATTTAAGAGATAATGGCATCTGTTTCCATCCTTGGATATTTTCAGTTCTCCTCCTATCTTTGAAACTGGCAGCCATTTCTTGGTTTTCAACTCCTTTTCTCCTGACTGCCTTCAAAATCTGCTCTTCGCTGGATTGGACATAAGTCTCCAGCAATATTCCTGCCTGATTGACACAGTCTTCTACCGAGATGAGGCCTCTTCCTCCCTCCTTTCTTGGAACGTAAAGTTGCTTTACACAATCCTGTGGGTGAAAGCCCCCATTCATTGTCAGTAATTTTCTTGTTCTGTGGTCTAAATTCTGGAGTTCTTGTTTCTTCCAGTCAATTATACCCCCTGCATATCTGACAAGTGACACTGCCCAGGTGTTTATAGCACGTATCAGGTTTCCACTGTTTAGCTTCGACTGCGCAACTTTTCTAACCTGATGTAAGTATTCCTTCCTGATTTTTTTCTTCATCTGGTCGCGCAGCATACCGTCCACCTCAAGCACTCCAAAATATTTGTATCCTTCGCTTTCTTTCATAGCTCTTATTGTAGTCTCATCAGGTAATGTAATCCCTTCTGTCTGTGCCAGCCTACCACATTTCAGTACCAGGACAGCACATTTTTCGATGCCAATTTTCATCCCAATGTCCTTGCTGATTATTCTCACTGTTTGTATTAGTGAATCTAACTGGTTCTCATTTCTGGCATATAGCTTCAAATCATCCATAAAGAGAAGGTGGTTTAACTTAGTGTTGTTTGCATATATATATATACCCTGCTTCGCACTTTCTGAGAATGAGAGTGAGAGGGATCATTGTGACCACAAAAAGGAGTGGGGTTCAGGCAATCTCCCTGGAAGATACCTCTTGATGGAGACAGTCCCTAAGCCCTGAACATTTGATGTCAGTTCCATTCGCCAGCTCTTCAGGGAATTTTCCAGCAGGTTCCTGATATTTTGGGCTGCACCAAATAACCTTGGGCATTCAAGAATCCAGGGATGTGGTACCATATCGTAAGCCTTCTTATAGTCTATCCATCCCATTGCAATATTCTTCTTCCTGGATTTAACCTCTCTTAGGACCATTTTATCAATATAGAGCTGGTCCTTAGTTCCTTGGGAGTTTTTCCTACACCCTATCTGCTCATCTGGAAGTACATTCACAGTGTCTAGGAATTCGTAGAGGTCCTCAGATATCATCCCTGTCAGGAGCTTCCACAAGACAGGAAAGACAGGTTATGGGACGGTAGTTCTCTGCTGCTGCACCTTTCTCGGGGTCTTTCATGATAAGGACCATTCGTCTTTTGGTCATCCACTCAGGGATGTTCCCATTATTCAAGCATGATTGTCGCTGATTTGCGATACGGCGATGCAGGCTGGTGAAGTTCTTCACCCAAAATTCTTCCAGAAACTGTGACCTATCTCTCGGGACCTTTCCAGAAACTGTGACACTTTGTGTACTGTAATGGACATATCGGTTTGCTGTGTGACCTTCACTTCTTCGTTCAGCCTCTTCAACCAATCTGCATCACTATTGTGTGCCCCAGATGCTGTCCCAGGCATCTGTCCTTAGGCATCTCTGCATCAGGTGTTGGTTCAGAGTGATTTTTGTCTCCACTTAGCTCATAAACCTTTCTCTGGGCCAGTCTCAAACAGTCTGTTTTGTTGGAACTGCTTGTTTCTGTTCTCATATCTTTGTAGCCTTGGCAGTAATTCTTTGTTTGAGATCTTGTCTAAGACCATTTTCAGATATCTTGTACTTTCGTTCTAGCTCACCTTTGGTAATCTTTAAACAATCTTCCTTGTAACAGCGCCTCCACTCTGCTTAGGTCACATCTCATCCCTTTAATTTGGGACTCCAATCTTCGTTTCCACATGGGCTCTTTTGGTTGTGACCCTTTCCTACTTCTTATCCCTAGCTCTTCGGTTACAACAACTGCTCCAGCATAATTAAGGTCATTGGTGTTAGTTATTTCCTCCGTATCCATTTTTTCCAGTATTTGGTTTACTCTCTTAACCTCTGCTTTTAGCTTCTTTCGGTTCACCTTTGAGATAGTCCATTTCTCTGTTGGCTAGGACCCCTTTCCTCTTCATTTTGCATGGCACTTTCGTATAGGAACTGACGTTCATTGTCCTTCGTCATTTCACTGGTCAGATGGGTTTTTTGGTCTACTTCTATCTTGACAGCCCCCTCCTTCGTTGTTAACTTCTCTTTTCAATTCTTCCATCTGAATGTCAGACAGCCATCCATTTACCTTTATAGCTCTTGCTTGATTAGCTAGTCTGCTCACTATTCTCAAACTCTCCAACCTCCCTCCAGAAGGCAAAATATCCGTTCCCTCATTCGTTCTAAACATTTGTGTTATGTTTCTGCAAAACTTTTGACTCCAATAATAGTTGTTAATGTTGTTAATTTTGATTAAAATTATGCTTACGTTCAATTAAGGTTGCCGTTGATTGCAATGCTTTTTCACGTAAGTTGCCATTGAATTTTTAGATAGCCAGTTTCTTCTGTTGCGACATATCCTGATGGAAAGACACCACGGCCATGAAAGTTGGCAAATGAAATGAAAACTTACCTTGATATTATCTTCTGTGGCACTTGAAAGGTAAAGCACTAGCTGGCCTGTTTTGAAAATTGTGTGAAACTTATTTTAAAAATAAAATTTGGTCTGTTGCTTCGGTTCACTTGAAAAGTGCAGGACCCAAACGACGTTTATCAACTCAGTTTTTATATTTTTATATTGGGGGCAATCAGGAAATTTAAAATAAACTAGGAAGCATGTACACATTTTAAAATCCAAAAGATAACGTTGTTTTGACAATGCCCCACCCCCGGGCTGATCTGTTTTAACAAATGCCCCACCCTTGGGAAGGAAAAGTTATAAATTGCCCGACAAATGCATGGGGAGGGGATGAGCAGGCTTGAAATTGGTAGAGCCATAACCCTAACGGGAGTGGCTTAGGGGTTGCTGTTGTTATTATTATTATTATTATTATTATTATTATTATTATTATTATTATATGTTTATTCCTTTAAAGGCCGGCACACACTAGGGGACATGTTGCGGGGACATGAAGCGGGGACAAGCTCCTTCGTGTGTACAGCATAGGCGCATGTTGCAGGGACAGTACGAAAGCTGGTGTACACAAAGCGGAAATTGAGGTATAAAAATCACATAAATCACTGAGGGCACCTACTACTGAAGGCTCATGGGATATTCAATGGCGCGTTTATATTGGTTCATTTCTATTATGTAGCGGGAACAGTTTGCAAGAGCAGTGCACACGATGCGACATCAAAATGGGGGTCATTTTGTCCCCGCTTCATGACGCACGAATTCAAACCAGCTGAATTTCATGCAACATGTTGCAGGGACAAAATTGTGTCCCCGCAACAGAACTCTTTCGCAAAAACGGGGATGTCACACGAAGAAAACTGTCGCTGCTACATGTCCCCGCTTCATGTCCCCGCAACATGTCCCCTAGTGTGTGCCAGCCTTAAAGGCCCATTTCCATCCGGTATGCAATGCGGTCGTTTGTTTTTGTTTTCAAATCGCAGTATTGTTAAATAGCGTACTCTTATTGGTCAACTATTTTTATCCGGCTTTTATCAAACACGACATATGCTCGCGAGAAATTCATCGAGCGGTGTTTTTGAGCTATTCACTCGCTATTCATCTAGAAAGTACCTCGTTTATCTATGGAAACAGACGAATCACTCGATGATGCTTAATCGCCAGTAAGAGTAAATGCTTATGGGTCAATCGTCAATCCGGAGAATGAAGAAGACGAGAATTAGGAAGATGAACACGTAGATGACAAATTCAATGTCGGATCACTCAGCTTCATTTGTTCGTGTAAAGATTTACTCCGAGTTTTATTTTCCCGTTTCCTTTATGTTCATTTAGGTGGTGGTGACTTGTTCTTGTAAAGGAGCTTGTGCCTGAAAGAATGATCGAGGTGCCTGTCTTTGTAAAGCGGCAAACAAAAATTGCTTGTCTGGTTGCCGCTGCATTCACTCGAAATGTAAAACTGAACAAGGCGAGTTGCGTTCGTTTCCAACCTTTCGGTGCAACAGGAATTCCGCAAACTCGCTGTACGTAGTTTTTTCAAATCCAAGAGCTTATTTTCTTGTTTTCCAGAGGTCAAAGACAGATTTTCTCGGGCGACTCAACTTCAAAGAGCCAGGTAACTTTGGCATTCTATCACGACGGCGATTAGATATATTTAGACCTTGTCACGGTTTTTCCAAATTTTTATATTGGCCTGATACCAAAAATCCATCGACACTGCTGGGAAAAGCGTCTCAAAATGAGTAAAGTGGCCCAGTTTAAAAGCGATATCTTTTAAAATAGTGGAGATATAGCTCCGCAAAGTCGGCAAATTTCACAGACGTTTGTATTGTGCGGCCAAGTGACCTATTTATAGGTCAGACACTCGTCGACTTCAAACAGCAAAATTTACAAATACAGCCAGAATATATACAAAACAATTTTAGAAAAATATGAAAAGATAAACAGGGAATGTATTTAGAAGAAGAGAATTGAAAATATTTACATGGTTGCTTTGGAAAAAGGCGACGATAAAGGGCTTTCGAAGAATTGTAATTTCGTGATACACGAAATTCAAGATTAGCGATCGCAGCGCGCAATGCATCCCGGATGGAAATGGGCTTTTAATGCTCAGGCACAATGTTCTGTCTGGTTGATATTCCCTGGAAGCGGGTTCCAGGACTTTTCTTTCTTTCCTCTTACAAGAACCCAACAATGCTGTTTTCTGAATAGTTTCCATTCTTATGGTTACACCAATTTGCTTCATGTACTTCTCACAGTTGACTGAAATGGCACCAAGTGCCCCGATAACAACTGGGACGACAGTGACTTTCCGCATGTGCCAGAGTTTTGCCACTTCATCTTTCAATTTGTATCGATCCTATATAAAAGCAACAATGTGACTTAATTACACCTCTCAATATGCGGACCTCTTTGTTTTTTTGAGTATAGCTGTAGATCCCAGGAGAGGTAGGTTGTAGCTGTAATTGTAAGTGATTGTGTTTATTGCCCGTTTGACTTTCTGGTGTTTTTTTTTTTTTTTTTTCTTTTAAAACTTTTGTCTTTTTGTATGCGTGAATATGGCTTCACTAAAAGTTTTGTCACTGAATGTAAGGGGTTTGCGTAATCCTACAAAACGCAGGGCAATCTTTTCGTACCTGAAAAATCAAAGAGCTTCACTTTATTGTCTACAAGAAACCTTTTCTAAGAGAGAAGACGAAAGATTTTGGCGCTCAGAATGGGGTGGTCAGATCATCTTTTCCCATGGCACAGAGCACTCCAGAGGCGTATGTATCTTGGTGAGTCCAAATAGTACTTTCATATTAGATAATGTTTGTACTGATACTGAAGGCAGGTTGATCTTGGCTAATTTGAAAATGGAAGAGAATATATCAATTGTAAATATATATGCACCTACTGATTACCGTCAACAACCTATATTTATAAGAACACTGAGTGATCTCTTAGTCTCAAAGGCCAATACATCCAAAACTATCATCTCCGGTGACTGGAATACAGGACTTAGTCGTCTAGATAAGTGTGGGGGACTACCGTGGAAGGAGACAAATTATAGAAATGCTCTTTTAAGTCTCATGAAAGAGCTTGACTTGGTAGACATTTATCGCACAATGCATCCGAATACACGATCTTATACCAATGAATCAAAAAGTTTAAAAATTAAATCGCGAATTGACTTTTTTTTGATAGCAAAGTATTTTACTGACCACGTCGTAAAAACGGAAACCCGCTCATCGATTGCGCCTGATCATAAAGCAATTTTCCTTAGCTTAAAAATTGATAACGCTTTTAGACGGGGGCCTGGGAACTGGAAATTCAATAATTCTTTGTTGGAAGATGAAGATTATTTAGAGCTGATAAAAGGATATTTACCCTTCATTGAACAGAAATATAAGGATGTTGAGAGTGATCAGTTGCTTTGGGAACTTACTAAAATGGAAATACGATCTAAAACAATTTATTATTCAAAAAGAAAAAGGAAAAGATTAAGGGACCGTGCAGAAATTGTTCAACAAAAAATTCAAGAAATACAGGGTAGATGGCAAAATATGCAACGAAGGGTGTTTAGACGACGTGGTTTTAATGGAATACGATCGGCTCAAAAGTGAATTAAATGACCTATATACAATAAGAGGGAAAGAAGCGATGTTTAGATCGAAGGTGAGGTGGATAGAAGATGGTGAAAAGCCAACGAAATACTTCTTTAATATAGAAAAAAGGAACTATGAAAGGAAAGTTATAACGAAATTAAAAGTTAACGGAGGCGAGATCATCACGGATTTCCGAAGAGTGAATCAGGAAATTGAGGAGTTTTACAAAACGCTCTTATCTACCAAAGTGGAACCTGGTGATGACGACAACAATGATAAATTATTTCAGGATTTTGTCAAAAATTTAAGTTTTCCTAAGTTATCGGATGAGGAGCATCAAGACCTGGAATACGATATTTCAAAGGAAGAACTGTTAAATGCTTTAAAAGGTCTCAACGACAACAAAACTCCAGGTGACGATGGCTTTACCAAAGAATTTTATGAAGCCTTTTTTTAGTTCTTAGGCGATAGGATGCTCAATTCTTTTAAGGAAGCTTTCGGTAAGGGGAAGTTGTCAATATCTCAAAGGAGAGGGGTTATTTCTTTAATACCAAAAGATGAAAATTATCTTGTTGTTTTAACCAACTGGCGTCCTATAACGCTGCTAAACGTGGATTACAAAATACTTGCAAGATTAATTGCCAAACGAATTGAGCCTAAACTACCCACCTTAATTCATACCGATCAGACAGGTTTTGTTAAAGGAAGATTCATCGGCCAAAATGTCCGCCTTTTAAATGATATTATGGAGTATACAGAGATGAATAAAATCCCTGGTATTATGGTATTTGTAGATTTTGAGAAGGCTTTTGATTCATTAGAATGGCATTTTATCCAAAATACATTAAAGTGCAACTAACCCCAATTTTTTTCTTTCGCTAAATAAAATCTCCTGATTGTCCTGATTAGTTGCGCGAAAAAATTATCGTAATTGATAAAATCCCAGCGTTTCTACAGCTGTTTGAAGTTGGGTGCTTCTGCCCCATTACCGAGCATTTGTGGGAGCTGGGTACGAACGTTGCTGTGACGTCATCGAAGGAGACCATTTGCCGCGTTCTCATAAGCATATCACCGCGAAGCGACAAAGTAGAAGGCATTTTAACGCGAATGGTACTCAAAAGCCAAAAAAGGGATTTTGTGCAGTCCGATGCCTTTTTTGTGTTTGCCCACAGTTCCTTTGCTCTTCGCATCATGAAAATCAATCTCCTTCGATGACGTCACAAGACGCCCAAACAAAACTCGGACCCATTCTTTACATTGCTCGGTAGTGGCCGAAAGAACCGCCAAAATTTGAAACTTTAAAAAATTATAAAAAATCAAGGAAAAATGCTACGGTAAAAAAAATTTCGCACTGGTAATCAGGACAATTAGGAGATTTCGTTTGGCGAAAAACATTATTGGGGGTTAGTTGCACTTTAAGATTTTTCAACTTTGGACCTAACATTAGACAATGGATATCTACGCTTTACTGTGATGTGGAAAGTGGAGTACTAAATGGAGGCTATATGACAAATTACTTTAAAGTATCAAGGGGAGTCCGTCAGGGCTGCCCTATGAGTCCCCTCCTCTTTATTCTAACTGCCGAAATACTTGCACAAAAAATTCGTCAAAGTCCCAATATCCAAGGTATTGTACTTCCGGGTTCGGTTGAGGCCAAGTTGAGTCAGTTTGCTGATGACACAACCCTTATATGCAAGGACGTTAACTCATTAAGGGAGAACATATCTGTTTTGAATGAGTTTGGAAAAATCTCAGGTCTTAAACTAAATAAGATAAAGACAAAAGCCATGTGGATTGGTTCGCTGAAAGAAAACAAAACTTGTCCTATTGGAATAAGCACAACCAATGATCCAATTAAAATTTTAGGCACCTTCGTATCCTATAATAGTGATAAGAATGACTATCAAAACTTTTTCATCAAAATTCAAAAAATGGAAACTAAGCTAAACATTTGGTTATCCCGTGACCTGACGCTTATGGGAAGAACTCTCCTCGCAAAATCTTTGGGCGTTTCCAAATTGGTTTATGCGGCCTCAATGCTAACTGTCCCTGAGGAAGTCATAAACATTGTTCAAAGAAAACTTTTTAGCTTTCTATGCAAGAATAAAAATGATAAGATTAAGAGAATTGTTTTATATCAGGCCCAGAGTAAAGGAGGCCTTAACTTTCTAAATTTCAGAACAACGGTCAAATCGTTACGTCTAAGTTGGATAAGTAGATTTTTAAGTGGTTCCAATGATGCGTGGAAAGCAATACCAAATGCATTCTTTAATAGATATGGAGGGCTGTCTTTTTTACTTAAATGTAATTACAATACAAAGAAACTTAACAGGAATATTCCTCTCTTCTACATTGAACTTTTAGACTATTTTAAGGAGTTAAAGAGTCTTTACAATGATTGCTACAGCAGCATTCTACTTTTATGGAACAACGAAAACATAACAATTGAAGGGAAATCTCTGTATTGGAAGAAATTGGTCGACAAAGGAGTTCTTTTTGTGCAAGATCTATTAAATAATAATGGCAATTACCTTACTTATGAAGACTTCAAGCAGAAATACGAAATAGACATTAATTTTATTTACTATTTTCAATTACTTGCTTCTATACCATCAAGCCTAAAAACTGAGGGTGCATTAACTGTAAGACCGCTCGACTCTTACCTTGATGATTCCAATGTATTTCAGCTTTCTGAAGAAAAAAATATCTCACTCTCAAAGACGCGATGTAAGGACTACTATTCATTGTTTCGTAGTAATTTGAAAGATGAGCCTACCTCGGTTAAAACTTGGGCTAGGTATTACCCTCCTTTTGCTAACAAATGGGAAGAATTTTTCAAGGTCGTTTATTGCCTCTCAAGGGACAACAAACTAAAACAGTTTTCCTTTAAACTACTTCATCGAATTGTAGTAACTAATAAAGAGCTTAAAAAGTACAAAATTAAGACGGATGACAAGTGTTTCTTCTGTAAACTCCCTGACTCCCTTGAACATACATTTCTGGAGTGCTCAGTCATGAATGATTTTAGTAATTACGCAATACTACATTTCAACGAAGACAACAAAATACATCTAAACTTGTCGAAGTTTCAATTTTTGTTCAATGATTTTACTTTGCCTTCGAATCTGCGCTCACTACTCAAACGTAAATTTAATATATTAGTTGTACTCGCTAAAAAATATGTTTATTCCTGTAAAATAACCGAAAAGATACCCAGCCAATCAGAATTCCAAGAAAAACTAAAATTGCAATGGAAAATAGAGAAATGTGAAAATTAAAATGATCTTCTTTTCTTATAGATCATGTAAACCCTATATTTCATAATTTTATTTTCTATTTTGTGTACTCTTTTCATGTTATATTTATTTATATTTACATTTTATTACCTGTTACACTTTATTACCTGTTATTTTGTATTTTTATGTGTGCAAATAATTAAAAAAAAAAAATTAAAAAAAAAAATCTTTCAATAGTTGGTATTTCTCAATTGATGGCAACATCAATTATAATCACCTCTCTCTCTCTTTCTTATCAATAAAGACAATGTCTGGTCTTCTTGCTTCAATTTTCCGATCACACTGGACTGTGAAATCCCATAGTATCTTGAAGTTTTCACTTTCCACCACTCCCTCAGGTTTCTGTTCGTACCAGCTGTTAGCTCTTTCAAATCCACATTTGCCACAAAGTTGCCAGTGAATATACCGTGCTACGTTATCGTGCCTTCCTTTATATTCTCTCTGCACCAGCTTACTACACTCACTTACCAAATGGGCCACCGTTTCTCCCTTGCTTACACACATTCTACACAAAGGAGATTCTGCTGTGTGATCAATATGATGACTTATATAATTTGTTCTCAAAGCCTGTTCCTGAGCACTGCATATCAAGGCTTCAGTACATCCTTTTAAGTCTCCTCTTGCAATCCACTGACAAGTTCTATCTCAGTCAATGCCATCCTTTTCTCTCACATACTGCCCATGCATTCTTTTCTGCTTCCATTCACTCTCCGTCTCCTTTGCTTCATTAACTTTGTATTCCTTTGGGTATGTTGACTCCAACTTTCTTAATAAATACCTCTTCACTATTTCTCACATACCAGCTCAAGTTATTCTCTTCTCTTCTCACGCAGCTCTCGCAACTGATCAGGCCTCTTCCTCCCTTCGTTCTTGGTTGTTGTTATTATTATTATCATTATTATTATTATTATTATTATTATTATTATTATCATTATTGTTACTGTTATGTAGGTTTTGACTGCTGTTCAGTTTTGCTCATTTAACTCTTGTAGGTCCTTGTCCTTGGGTACAACAGGGTTGATTGATCTTGCCATTAAGATAGAACCTTCCTTAGCATGCGAGCTGTTCCTAATAAGGTTATTTTTTTAAGCTTGAATCTTTCCCGTATTTGTTTCCAATCCCTTCTTGATGAGCCCAAGAGCACCGATAACTACTGGCATCATTTCTGTTTTCATATCCCACATTCTGGTAATGTCAATCTATACATGTAGGTTATTATTTAGAGAGTTTTATCCTAACTTTGTGTATTGCTGGTTCATTCATACCACTTGTCCAATGCTTTGATGTTGTAGTGTTGATATGCCTTCCAATGTATATAATACACAGACTTTTTGTGTCTCTGTATATATTCAGTATGAGCATGTTCAGGGCATTCAGACACAATGTGGTCTATTGTTTCTTCATATCTATTGCATATACTGCACATTGGATTAGTGTCGTCTTTTATAGTTCTAGCAATCTTGTACTCAAACTTAAGTGATTGTGTGTTACAATTGAAGGGCTCGGGGCATATCCAGCCTATGTTGCTTTTGAGGTCGTTTTTTATTTTTCTCGGTCAGATTTGTCCATTTTTGGCATGTGAACTACAAATTAGTTGCAAAACATTGTTCAGATTTTTTCTGTTGTTTTTTTCCGACGTTTTCGAGAATTAACGTATGCAAAAAAAAAATCTGCATGTCTCCCGCTGAATCCCGCTCGAAAAAATGAATCCCAAGGTTTACCCGAATTTCTCAATTTTACGCTGATTTTTCACTTCAGATGGCCTAGTTTGGGCCCGTACCGCTGAATCCCGCTCAAGAAAAATAAATCCCGAAGTTCATTCCCTCAAAATCGCTTCATTTTTATCACCGATAGTCAGCCACTTAGATTCGCGCCATCTCCCTTATCGTTACGGACCTCCTTTAGGAAGCACTCCCGGTCCTTCGCTGCCGGCTCATAGTCTTTGCCCGCCTTGCTGAATTTCACCCGGCCGCAAGA
This sequence comes from Dendrophyllia cribrosa, assembly GCA_024195265.1. Lineage (NCBI taxonomy): Eukaryota > Metazoa > Cnidaria > Anthozoa > Scleractinia > Dendrophylliidae > Dendrophyllia > Dendrophyllia cribrosa. The sequence continues at coordinate 44,214,083 of JAJLRJ010000005.1, read as the reverse complement.
ACTCACTTTGAGCTTCCCAACGCCGTATTTCAATCTCCCGCGCGACCACGCAAAGCCAACCTATCTGTCACTGTCGCAAAGCATGTCAGGATATCGATGGCGAAAACGAAAACGGAATGTCTGCCAAACGAAATACGGAAAATATTATAAGTCTCGAAGCACTTCGGATATCGGGCATTTCGACTACGGCACGGGATGGGAAATGGCCCACAACTCACAACGCTGCCCCTTTTCTGATCTGAAGTGATTCCTGACTTTCCCGCCTGCTCGCCTCGTCCACCAACATCTATTTTCACCTTGAGCGTGAAATAGAGATTTAGGCAAGAAACACGACTCGTTTCTTTGAGAGGTGCTAAGGACTTACGGATTTCCGGACTTAATGATGTCCTTCAATCACCGGACGGGCCTTAAACATATTGGCTCATACGCACGCTACAGACGATGTGTTTGCCGTAGCGAGCTCGCGATCGATAACGAACCAGGCGCGCGTAAATAACGGTATTTTCGTTCATGTCGTTGGCGCGGGTCAGGAGTATTGCGGTCGCATATTCTCACGGCCAATCTGCTGTAATGGCGTCGAAATTACGCTCTGAATGTAAACAACCACTAGAAGTCCAGAACTCTGCTTTTTTCAGGTGAAATTAGTCCAGTTTCTTAGGATTAGTGCAAAGGGTGGCAGTCGTTTGGTGGTCAGTGACGCCATCAACAGGTATTCTTCCAGTAGCACCTTCAACAAGTGATCAGCGGCGCCAGTACTCGGTGGTCAGCAGTTATCACATGAGCGCAGGCGTGGTACACTCTGAGTTGTAGCGTGTTTTAGCGTGGCTGAATCTCGGAGCATTTGGGCTTTTCTCTGGTTCTCCCCCCCCCCCCCCCCCCCCCCCCCCCCTCCCCTTTCCTTTATCCACTGTTATTTCAGTGTGATGGGTGCCTGGATGACTGTGTGTGGGGGCTCATGGCTGGGTTGCGGGGATTGCCAGCCATGGGAGCGGTTTTACTGTCTTGGGGCAGGCTGGTCTCAGTGGAGGTCCCCAGACTTCCCGGGCACCCATCAGCCATTCAGCTCAATGCAGTTGTTAATGATTGATAGTCACAGAACATGTCAGATTAATTTGCAAGCACTTTGTAATTCACGTGTGTGGAACACTGTCAAAGGCTTTTTTGTAGTATATCCAGACTGTCGACAGATTCTTTTTTTCTGGTCACATTCCTCCAGTATCATCTTGTTTATCAGGAGCTGGTCTTTACATCTGTAGCTTCCTCTATTGAATCCTTTTTGTTTTGTTGGTAAAAGTTGGTGTTCACATAAAAATGTGTATGTTCTTTCTGCAATAATGGAGGTGAGTATCAAGTATCTTTTACATCGTTGGGAGGCAGGTAATGGGCCTGTAGTTCCTTGGGTTTGCTGTCTCTTTTTTCTTTGGAAGTATGTGAGGCCTTATGTAAGCCTTTTGGGTGTTTCTTCTGGGTTCTCAATAATGTGACTTTGGTGACTGTCTTTTCCTGGTGATTTCTGGATGCTGGATTTTTTGATGGCATAGGTGACCACTTCAGCATCTTTTGCTCTCCATGGTTGGTTTTCTTGATGTTTTTAAATCGTCTTGCTTTCTAATCCAAATTCTGCATCTTCATAGCCGTACTTGTCGTTTTCCCAATTTTCACTCCATAACTCTACAACTTCAGGGGATGTTGGTATAGCTCCAGTGAATTCAAAACGAGTTCTTTTACTGCTGTTTACCTTGAGGATCTTTAATACTTGCTATGCAAACACCGTAAACACCGTAAACACCGTAAACACCGTAAGAACTGAAAATTATACAAAAATACGCGATAAGAAAATCTACGCATAAATTATTACGCTTGATAACGAAAAAGTTAGAAATAAAGAGCCTTACAACTGGTTTGAAAACCAAAAATGCACAGTAACATTGACCTATGAGTTATTTGAATGAAAATTACAATAAATAAAGCAATCATGTAAAAAACGAGAATGTTGTGACTGTTACAATAATACGAATAAAAGCGCTTAACTAATCGTAGTTAATTAAATAAATACCTTGGTTCTGCCCTGAGCAATCACTGAAACTAGTAACTTGAAACTTGTTGTTTTAGCAACTAAACTTGTAATCCTTGCTTGCAACTTTTCGCTTGCAACTTTTTTCTTGTAACTTGCTTGTAACCTTTTTGTAACTTTTCTTGCGATTTGCTTGCGACAACGCAAAATTTTGTATTTTAAGTACTGTCGTGTACACTATCGTGTGCTTAAAATGTACGCGCGATAAATTGCGACAATGGAAAGATCTCGAAAGATCTAGAAACGTAATATAGAACTTTCTCTTAAATGACAAATCATAACTGGAAAGGGTAGCGTTCCTTTGATAAATAAAACGCAAATGAACTAAAGATAATTAATTTAGTAATTATGTTTCTGCTGTAGCTACACTCCCACCAAATTATTAATGGTTTTCTTTGGGAGAATCATAAATAATTTTTCACGATAATAGATAGATAAGGCTGCTTTAGTCAACGACTTCCAGGAGAAGGACCACCTTCTGTACTGGTCTTTCGATTATGGTGCATCTAGAACTGATTTTTTCCTCCTGGAGGTTTCTATCTCCTAGCTTGATCTTGACTGAGCGAACGAGACCTTGTTCGTCTGATGATACCTCTGTGATTTTGCCAAGGGGCCACTCATTTCGTGGAGCTTCATCTTGAACCATGACAACATCTCCAATCTTCAGATTCCTCTTGGGCACTAACCATTTCTGTCTGTAATTCAAGTTGATGAGGTACTCCTTTCGCCATCTACTCCAAAATTGTTCTGCCAGATACTGAACCCGTCGCCATCGCTTTCGAGCATAGATGTCTTCCTTAACGGATTTTCCTGGAGGCGGAGGCAGTATCTTGTTCTTCATTGTCAAGAGATGATTGGGAGTTAGAGGCTCTAAACTCTTGGGGTCGTTCAGGCATTGGCAGGTCAATGGTCGACTGTTGATTATAGCCATGACCTCGTACAGGAAGGTGCGAAGTGACGACGTATCAAGTCTTCCCTTGAAATCGCTGAGGATAGCATTTAGGATGCTTCTTGTTGTTTTAATTTGTCTTTCCCATACTCCTCCCCAGTGACTGGAGTAAGGAACGTTCGTGACAAAGTCACAGTGATTCTTCATCAAATAGGATTGAATCCTACCGTTGTCCAGCTCCTTGATGGCGTTTGCAAGTTCGTTTCTTGCTCCTACGAAATTTGATCCTTGATCCGACCTTAGCTGCTGGACAGGTCCTCGAATAGCAATAAAGCATCTTAACGCGTTAATGAAGGCGTCGGTCGTCATGTCATCTAACTGTTCTATGTGTACTGCTCGGGAGCTCATGCAAGTAAATATTACTGCGTATCTCTTCGACTCTTTTCTCCCATCTCTGACGGTGAATGGCCCAAAACAATCCATTCCACAATATGTAAAGGGCGGAGCGGACTCTACTCTTTCTTCGGGGAGATTAGCCATCTTTTGACCTTCTGTTGGTCGTCTTTGACGTCTACAGCACACACATTTATGGATATGTGAGGATACTGCGGCGGACAGTCCTACGATCCATAGTCCATTAGAACGGATTTCGTTCATCGTCATTCCTTTTCCTTGGTGCTTCACCTTCTTGTGGAAGTGATCTATGATCAAGCTTGTAACCTGAGAACGTCTGGGTATGATGATTGGGTGCTTTATTTCAAACGGTAGAGACGATTTTTCCAGTCTTCCTCCAACTCTCAATAGTCCCTGATCATCAAGAAAGGGATCCAGGTTCAGGAGAGAACTATTCTTCGTAAGCTTGCCGGATCCTTCTTGACGACGAAGTCTTGTCATTTCACTTTGGAAGGCTGTACGTTGTAACTCCTTGAAAATAAGCAATTCAGCATCTTGTCGTTCTGCTACAGTTGTGACAACTGATTTCGGCTTGTTCCTCTTGAAAGGTCTCTTTAAGTATGAAACCACTCCAACTGCCGTTGTCCAATCAGAGAATCTTGACACGCAGTCGATGAGGTTAAAAGACTCCTTGACTGTAGTCGTGCGTACTGTAGCTTTAACCTCCGGATCTCCAATCTGAATGCCGGGAATCTCTTCTTCATCAAACGATGTTTCTTTCTCCCAGAGAAATGCAGGTCCACTGAACCAATTGGACTTCATTAACTCCTCAACGCTTAGACCTCTGGATGCATGATCAGCTGGATTGTTCTTTGTGTCGATGTATCGCCATTCTTTGGTGTCTGTGTTGGACCTGATTATCTGTACTCTGTTTGCGACAAAGGTATGGAACCTCTTAGCATCATTGTTTATGTAACCAAGTACTACCTTGGAGTCCGTCCAGTAATACTGCTTTAGATTAGCATAATTCAATTCTTCTTGAAGCATGATGCCAACTTTCGCTGCAACAACCGCTGCTGTAAGCTCCAGTCTCGGAATAGTGGTCATCTTCGATGGAGCGACACGGGACTTTCCCATTACCAGGGAGACATTTACGTTGTCGTTTTCATCTTTGACTCTTAAGTATGAGCACTGTCCGTATCCAACTGTACTAGCGTCTGCAAAATTGTGTAACTCGTAGGTCTTTCCTTGACCCATCGTCTTAGGCTCAAAACATCTTGGTACTTTTAACTCCTTGAGACGCAGAAGGTCTAGCTTCCATCGCTCCCACCTTGGCCGAAGTTCATCTGGCAGAGGTTCATCCCAGCTGATGCCCCTTTGACATACCTCCTGAAGAATCCTTTTCGCTCTTAGAACCAAGGGGGCCAGAAATCCAAGGGGGTCGTAAACGGACGCCACGGTCGATAACACTCCTCTCCTAGTCAAGGGCTGATCCTTTAGCACGATAGAGAAACCAAAACAGTCTATCCCCACTGACCATTGAACACCAAGAACTCTCTCTATCGGAAGTTGTTCGGACGGTAGATCCAAGATGGCATCAACTGCTCTCTCACTCTTCGGTATTGACTCAATAACTGAGAGATCGTTCGAGACAAACTTGTGAAGACGAAGGCCGCCTTTCTTGCAAATATCTCGCGCTCCTTGGATGAGGTCCACTGCTTCCTCCGCAGTTTCAAGACTAGCCAATCCATCGTCTACGTAGAAGTCGTGCGAGATAAACTGAGCCGCTATGGGATACGCTTCTTTCTCTCTATGTGCCATATGTTTCAAGCCATAGCTGGCACAACCAGGGGATGATGTTGCTCCAAACAAATGGACCTTCATTCTGTACTCCTTAGGCTCTTGCTTGACATCGCCGTTTGGCCACCAAAGGAATCGCAAGTAATCTCGGTCTTCTTCGCGAACAACGAACTGATGGAACATCTTCTCCACATCGCAAGTAATGGCATAGGGGTACCTTCTGAACCTGCACAGTACGCCAATCAAGTTGTTAGTAAGGTCAGGTCCGCTAAGAAGATGGTCGTTGAGAGACGATCCCTTGAATTTTGCTGAGCAGTCAAATACCACTCTGATCTTGTTCTTCTTTGGGTGATAAACACCATGATGAGGTATATACCACTTCACTTCTTCATCTTGCTTAAGTGCTGGTGCTTCCTCGGCATCTCCTCTGCTTAAGATTTCGTTCATAAACTTCACGTAGTCTTCCTTGTACTTTGAATCCTTCACAAATCTTCGTTTGAGATGTTCGAGTCGAGTGAGCGCACTCGAGCGATTGTTAGGCAAAATGGGCCGTTCCTTGAATGGTAATGGCATTTCATAGTGTCCATCTTCTGCTTCCTTGATTCCTTGTTCTATAATCCTTAGGAACTGCAAGTCTTCTTGAGAAGTCATCTTGGTATCCTTATTTTCTTGAAAATCTGACTCAAGGACTCGCACTATGTCCTTCATTGTTATTACGGGAAGCTCATTTACGGCAACTCGGTGACAAAACGATCTGCCACTGTTCATGTTACTGCCACCAACAATACTCCAGCCGAGGTCTGTCCTGATTCCATATGGTTCATTAGGTTTGCCAGTAATCACTTCTCTTGGGGTCAACGCTTGAGAGCAGTCGTATCCGATAAGCAATCCAACATTGCAGTCTAGTAAATCTTGCATTTCGGGTTCTATCAATCGTAGGTGTTCCCATTTCTTGGCTGTGGTTTTAGTGGGTACGTGACCTTCATCTGCAGGGATCGCAGTACTTGTGTATGCTGTAGGAATCGGGATCTTGAGGTCGGAGTTAAACCCTCTTACTTGTAGATTTGAGACCCTTTGGCTGTTGACGAGTAATTCATGACTGGTGATGGTATTCAATCGAAGTTTCGTTGGCTCTGTTTTAGTACTGAGTTCTTCACAGGTTTCTTTTAGAACGAATGTCGCATCGCTCTGAGTATCCAAAATCGCGTAGACCAATACTTCATTGTGGGGCTTGGAGCACGTTGACAACCACACAGGAACTATCATTGAGGTGCTGTTGTTTGAGACTCCTTGAGAGGTGCAGGAAGTTGACTTGGGAACGCTTGTGGATTCATCTTCACTTCTGTCTTCTTTTCCCTTTGGAATACTTCTATCTTGATGAAGACAGGTGGGATGTCTTTTGTTACATGTCTGACAAGTCAACCTCTTTCTGCAATCTTTGGACATATGACCCTTTCTTAGGCATCCGAAGCAAATTCCGTTTTCCTTAACAAACTTCATCTTATTCTCGGGTGTCTCAGTTTTGAACTTTGAACAGGCATCTAAGTGATGATCTGGCTTCTTGCAGAATGCACATTTTAGCTGTTGATTTACAGTTTCATCTGGCTCCATAGATTTCTCTTCAGTAGTCTTGCCAGATAGAACAGTCTTGTTACCTTTGGTATCTTTGGTTCTTTGTCCCTTACGCGCGTTGTCTGATGGCGTTTCTGACTCTTTCACAGCGTTGCAGGAGGAAATTGGATTGCATGCGAGATCAGCTTCTTCAGTGATGAAGGTTGTAAACGTCTTAAAGTCTGGGTACGTCTTGCTGTCCTTCATGCGCTTAGTGGCTTCCCTGTTCCACCGAGTAACGAGCCAATCCGGTAACTTGGTGAGCAACTTCTGGTTCTCCATGTAATCATTCAAGACAGAAAGACCTTGGACCATTTGCATAGCGGTTTCCACGCTTGATAAGAAATCGGCGAATTTCCTGAGGCCCTGGTTATCTCTGACACCAATCTTTGGCCATCGCTGTAATTTGTCTCTGTAGGCCTTTGATATTATGAATGGGTGACCAAACCTCTCGTCCAGGATATGCCACGCCCGTTCATAGGCTTCAGAGGAACTTTGCAAGAAGAGTCCGCTGATAGCTTCCTTCGCAGATCCATCTACGTATCGTTTTAGATAGTACATCTTGTCACTTGACGGTAAGTTCTTTCGGTCTATGAGAGCATGGAATGAAGATTTCCAATCTGTGTACTGAGTAGGTTCACCATCGAAGACAGTTGGCTCAGGCACAGGGAGGCGACTCATACTGAAGGAATCTGTTATCGCGGTGACGATTGCGGCGGTGCTATCTGATCTTGGTGTTAACTCTTGAGAATTAGAAGACCGCTGGTCATGTGGGAGCTGATAGTTTTCATGAAGAGAAGACTGATTTGTCTTGTGAGGCTGCTGAGTGGGCTGCAAGGGTAGCCTTGAGCTAGTCGGAGGCTGAAGAGAGAAATCTTGCGCGGGCCCTGGGAAAGAGAATGGTCTTGTCTTGGTACGCATGCGCAATAAATCATCTTCGTCAACTGATTCAACACCGTGTTGTGCTTCTTCAAATTGTTCGACTTCTTGGTAAGCCGTCAGTTTTGCGCTTGCTATTTGTATTTGCTTCTTCAATTCCATCTGTTCCAACTCTACTTTTCTCCGAACAAGTTCTGCCTCCATTCTTGCAGTTTCTTCTTTATGCTTCGCCTCAGCTTGCAGAGCGTCGAATTCAACCTGTTTCGCAGCTAATTCTGCAGCAGCATCGGCCTTCTTTAAGCAGAGAATGGAGGATGCCCTTGAAAGTCTGCTAGCTCCTGACCTTAAGGATACCTTACTGCGGACTGACCTTTTATCTTCATCGTTGAGTGCCGATGTCCTTTCCAAAGACTGCAGTTCCAGTTTGTGCCGAAGACTTCGAGTTTGAGTATCACAGATGTCAACCTTGCGGCGTATCTCATGTTTTGGTAGTTGAATTTGCCGTAGCTTCTCGTAAGCTTTGTGAACGTTTTCACAGAGATCACCTAAGTTGGATATTTTCTCATCCTTCTCCGTCTGCGACGTTGGCAGCTGCGACGCCAGGTATGATTCAATCCTTGCGGCCTTTGATTCCCATGCTTCGAAAGCATCGTTAAATTTCCTTGCGAGGTGATCTTCTATCATGTCTTTTTCCTTTTCGCGTTGTTTTTGAAAGGCTTGACCTTTCTCAGTGAGTGTTTGAGCTCCAACGCTTCGCCGTAATTGTTCAGATTGATTTTCAATCGAATCTTCGATTAAATTGTCATGTTCATTCGCTTGCAGATCATCAACTCCCGGGTACACTTCAGTTTCTTCGTGGATGAGATCTCCAGTTGGCGAGAGCTGCTTTTCGGGATTTTCCAGGTCGGACATTTTGCAAGCGAGCCTTAGTATAATTGTCCTTAATTCTTAAGTAATGGCACTTTAAAAGCTAATATTATCTTTGCTCTCGGAAGAGCGATAGCACTATGTAATACTTAGGCTTAAACTAGAGTAAACTAAATTAACTCTACTAATTACTGACTATGCTATAAAGTAACTTGCTATCGTAATGGTAGCTAAACAAAGTCTTCTTAACTACAACAGTGTCTCTAATATTCAACGCTTCAACGTAACTAAACACTTTCTAAACTACTTAAACTTGTATTTACTGTGTTATCTATTTGGCGAAACGTCAAATGTTCTTTCACTGCTGTGATCCTTGGTTTGTTTATCTGCCACGCTTCACTGCGCTTGTCGCTTCACTTTGTCAAGTCGGCGGCTACACTTCCTTTAATTTTTTTAATGCAATCCGTCGGCTTGTGATGAATCAAGTTCTTACTATAGCTCCAGTGAATTCAAAACGAGTTCTTTTACTGCTGTTTACCTTGAGGATCTTTAATACTTGCTATGCAAACACCGTAAACACCGTAAACACCGTAAACACCGTAAGAACTGAAAATTATACAAAAATACGCGATAAGAAAATCTACGCATAAATTATTACGCTTGATAACGAAAAAGTTAGAAATAAAGAGCCTTACAACTGGTTTGAAAACCAAAAATGCACAGTAACATTGACCTATGAGTTATTTGAATGAAAATTACAATAAATAAAGCAATCATGTAAAAAACGAGAATGTTGTGACTGTTACAATAATACGAATAAAAGCGCTTAACTAATCGTAGTTAATTAAATAAATACCTTGGTTCTGCCCTGAGCAATCACTGAAACTAGTAACTTGAAACTTGTTGTTTTAGCAACTAAACTTGTAATCCTTGCTTGCAACTTTTCGCTTGCAACTTTTTTCTTGTAACTTGCTTGTAACCTTTTTGTAACTTTTCTTGCGATTTGCTTGCGACAACGCAAAATTTTGTATTTTAAGTACTGTCGTGTACACTATCGTGTGCTTAAAATGTACGCGCGATAAATTGCGACAATGGAAAGATCTCGAAAGATCTAGAAACGTAATATAGAACTTTCTCTTAAATGACAAATCATAACTGGAAAGGGTAGCGTTCCTTTGATAAATAAAACGCAAATGAACTAAAGATAATTAATTTAGTAATTATGTTTCTGCTGTAGCTACAGTTGGTGGTTCATCCACATCAATCATTTTCTTTCCTAGTTCATGGTAGAACTTTTCAGCATCCTCTTTAAAGATCTTATTTTGGCGGAAATGCTTGTTCCTCTTTTCAAATAATTATTTTCTAATTCTTTGTGTTTTAGCTTGAATTTGTTGTTTTAGTAATATTTTTTTAGCAGTTGGTATATCTTCAGCTTTTTTATGTTATAGCGTTTTTCAACTTGTTTTCTCTTTCTTTCCTTTATGTTTGATCCTTTTTCTATTTCTGTCAAGATGGATAGATCACTCTGCTTTCTTTGGATTTCTTTCTCAATTTTTGCTTTTCATGTTAGTGTTTCTCTTTTTTTTCGAACTTTCCTTCAAAGTTGTTTGAGAAATTTGCATTGTAATGGTTGAGGCAGTGGCATACACAATTTGGTTGATCTCAGTCAGATTGAGTGGTACATTGATGTCCTTTTTTATTTCTGTAATAGCTGCATTGGCAGTATTTTTCTTTCAGCAAAGGTGATCTTTCTTTATCATTTGCAGGTTAGGTCTTTTAGCCATTTGTTGTTCCCTCACTATTTCCCATTTTCTTAGTATGCGAGCTTTCATTTCTATAATGCTCTCTTGTTTGAGTGGATTTATTTTTGCAGTGTTTTGTGGGTTCACTGTTACTTCGTCCCCTTCCAAGATGGTCTCAAGCTCGTTGGCATTAGCAGTTTGATTTTGATCTTCTCGTGCAATGGGTGACATGTTGTTCTGTATAGGCTTGGTATCTGTGAGGCGTTTATTTCTCATGGTGTCTCTTTTTATATTCGCCAGTTTGTTTGCATTGAGGTTTGTTCATTTAGTGGGGTTCATTCTTCTCCAAATGTTATGTCTCATTTGTGGCAGATGTTTCTGACGGATTAATGGTGGCATCATAGCATGGCTCCAGAATTTCTTTATACGCTTCCCAAGTCCATTTCTGTCATGTACATTTTGGGGGATTTTGGGTATTGGTACTCAGAAGGCCTCTGTGAGGAGCATGCTCAACTTAGTTATCCTCTGGTACAATGGGTTCCTGTAACATACTTTTCGATCTCAGCCTGGTCCACTACTAAAATTGGTGGTCCTTGTTTATCCGCATGACAACCAATGTTGCATGAAAATCTAGTTGTATGACATGTCATCGTCAGTAAGTGCTCGTAACCCAGAGCAGGGGCTCTTCTTGGGTACTGTCAGCCTGAGCTAGCTAAGTCCCGGGCTCGCGTGGGCAGGGGCGACCACTCCCTGACCCGCTACCCATTATTAATTATTATTATTACTTCCTTTTCTCGCAATATACAGGTCTAATAGAATAGAGGATCCGATGGAAGAAGCATTTGCCGATATGACAAGAACTTCATCATTCTTAGCCAATAGCGATATTGAACAACTGCTGATTGACATAGTGCATACTACTGGTGGAGGAGGAAGGCTCTCTTTGGAGCTTGTTGAACAACTTTTTCATTTTCGAACGGGTTCTGCTCTGTTGGCACATGAGGACGCTGCTACCAATACCAGAAACAGTGCAATGGTACTTGAGTACATTAAGAGCATCCTACCTCCGTACAGTCCCTTGATAGTGAACTGTGAAAGTGGCTGCCTCTCTCTACGATGTGAGAAAACATCACTTGATTGCAGTGAAGAAACTCAAAAGCCATTACCTATGGTGATAACTGACCTCAGAATATCTGCGAAGATAACAGAACTTGACCTTTCAAGGCGTTGCTTTGCGACCGGGACTGATCTGCTTGGAATATGCAAATCAGCAAGATTGTTGAGAAGGCTCCTTCTTCAGGATATCCAGATTCTGACTGACAGAAATGAATTCCCTCAAGATTTTTTATTGCTTAAGAAGATTAAGTGGTATTGTCCTGCCCTTGAGGAAGTGGACGTAACTGGCTGCTCGCAAGTGACCCTTAATAAGTTGTTACCAAGTGATGGCACAGTTAAAGTCGTTGACTTGTTTTCAACAAATCCTGTGGCAAAGGAACTTCTTATGCCCAAACATATCTCCAACAACGTTTCGAACGTATCTAGCAGAATAAAAGCTTTGGTGCAGGAAGGTGTTCCAGCTAACATCAGCTATGACGGATGGTCCTTCCTGCATACAGCCTCAGCTATTGGAGATGAAGACCTCGTTTTGTGGCTGCTGGATAAGAATGCGAATTTTAAGTTCCAGTCAGTCAGTTCATGTAGACCTACAGCCCTCGACATAGCATTGTGTTGTCACAATGAACCTATCGTCAAACTTTTACTTGACAAAACTGACGACTTGGATCCTTGCAAAGTCGTGGATCTCTGCCTGTTCAACAGGGAACATGGTACTCTTTGCAGAGAACATACCAGTACTTGTAACCCACTAAAAGTTGTCAAGCTAGTAACTGAGAAAAGCAGCTTGGATTTCAAGACTACTTTCTTAGTCGAATTCGTGAAAGCATTCGAAAAAAACTCACCAACAGAACTGAAAGAAACTACCTGTTGGACGGAAGAGTTGTTTGCAGAGCTGTTCCAGGTATTGGTTTCTGGAGGATGTTCGCCTGATATTCCCATCAAAGACCTTGGTGGCAGAACTCCACTGATGTGTGCTGTGACAAGCCCTGTTTTGGTAAATGCGCTCTTAGATCTGGGAGCCAATATCCATGCCACTGACCAAGAGGGAAATACGGCGTTATTCTACGCCTCAAGCAGAGCTACAATTGAGACAACAGATGGCCACTTACAAGCTTGTCATATCCTTCTCAATTCCAATGCCAATGCAAACGTTTCAAACAGATATGCAGAGACACCTCTTCTCTACGCTGTATCCAGTGAGAGGTTAAATGATCATACAGCTCGTATTGAAGACGTGTTGACCAGAGGACGCAGCGTGGAAGTTGTGGGACTCCTTTTACAATCAGGAGCTGAAGTCACTGCAAAAAACAAAAACGGTAAATCGATCATGCATGTCGTCGTAGATCGCACCAAAAGGTACTTGGAGAAGCTTCAGGACTCTTATTCAGGAAATGAAATGGCGAATTTCTCACAAATGGCCATTGACCAGTGCATTGAACAAGTGAAATGTCTTGCTGAGTACAACAAGCAGATTGTAATGCTGAGAGACAGTGAAGGGAACACTCCCCTTCATGTGCTGGCAGATGAAAAATCCATTTACCTTGATGAATTGACTAGCATTGCTAAAGTTCTTATTGACAGTGGCAGCAAAGTGAATATTTCTAATCATCATGAAAAAACACCACTGCATTTGGTGAGATCATGGAGCATGGCCAAGTTTCTTTTGGAGCACGGAGCAAAACCTAACTCCTGTGACGATATGGGCTGTACACCCCTTATGTCCAGATTGAAAGAAGCCAACCTTCAAGCACCCGCATTGGAAGCTCTCGGCAAATGGACGGATGGAGTGAACTATGGGATGGATCCGTGGCAGGAAGATAACACAGGCCAAAATGTGTTTACATTCTTAATAGAGAAGGCCAACTTTGCTGAATTGAGGTCTTTCATTGATGCAATAATCAAAACTAAAAGAGAAGCCATTTTAAAAACAGACAGTAAGGGTAATTCTCTTCTACATAGTCTTTGTCGTTACAACGACTCAAGAGTCAAGACATTGATTGATTGTCTTCTTCAAGCAGGAGCTAATGTGAATGCTCAAAATGAGAAAGGGGACACGGCTCTTCACATTGTCTGCCGCAATATAGTACGCCTTCCTGATCGCAAGGGAGAAAACTCAGTGTATTGGAAACTTATTTCCAGGCTTCTTTCATATGGAACTAATTGTAACCTGAAGAACAATGCAGGTTGTACTGTAGGTAAAATTGCATGGTTGAACAAGAGTCTGCTGAAAACTTTGCGAAGACAGCCAGTCAAACGAGAGTCATGTCCTTTTCTACCATGGACACCAGCTTCGCAAAGTCACCGTTCCTCACTTTCACAAGTTGTCAGACGACAGCATTGCCAGAGTGTGGAAGAGTATTGCTATTACAAAGACCCAATTGGTAAAGGTGCGTTTGGCAAAGTCTATGCTGCAATTAATGAGAAAGATGGACGAGAGGTTGCAGTTAAACGAATCGAAACCCACGGACTGCGAACACGGCAAACTGAAAGAGAGGTAAACAGAGAGGTAAACAGTCTCTTGCAGCTCTCAAGTAGCCCTCAAATTGTCCAATATGTCAATTTCATACAAGAAACAGATTTTACGTGGATCGTTTTAGAACTGATGGAGGGGAACTTAAATGCTCTCTTGCAACACGGAATCATGGATGAGGATTGCATTAAGCTTTGCAACGATCTCTTACTTGGAGTAAACCATCTCCATGACAATAACATCTTACACCGAGATTTAAAACCAAGCAATGTCTTGTACACATATCACAAAAAAAAGATTTGCTTGAAGATCGCCGACTTTGGACTCAGCAAAAATCTTGGTGGTGGGCATTTCCAAGGATCCAGCGTATTTAATTCCCAAGCTGGCTCTAAATGCTGGATGGCTCATGAACTACTAGTTTCAACTGGGCCCTTGCAGCATACATTTGCATCTGATGTCTTTGCTTGTGGTCTCATTATTCACTACATGTTGGCCAAACGACATCACCCATTTGAAGGAAGTGTCATTAAAGGTTCCTCTTCTACATCCCTTGCTTACTTGAATGCTGTAGAGCAAAACATCATAAGCGATTTAAAAACACTGAGCTCAGATCTGTCAGATGAAGCCACGGATTTACTTGAACAAGTGTTAAGTAAGGAGAAGGATGACCGGCCGAAGGCATCGGAAGCTCTGGGACATCCATTTTTCTGGTCGAATCAGAAGAAAGTTGTCTTCCTTTGCGCAGTTGGAAACCAGAGCGAAATTGGCACTTTTAGAGGCACTTCTCGAGCTTCACCAGTGGAGCAAGAAATCGAGAACAAGTTGACCCCCACATTTCTTGCAACACCCTGGGACACCCTTTTCCCAGTAGTTTACTCCGCGATGACATCAAGCGCGAGAGGACGCCCCTATGTTACGACATCAGGTGTTCATCTGGTGAGATTCATTCGAAATGCATACGCTCACGTGTCTGATAAAACCCATCCAACTGCTTTTCAGGATCTTCTATTTAAGGATTACATTTTCCTTAAAAAGTTACCAAGTCTTCTTATGATCGTGTTCCGGGCAGTGAAATTGGGTAACTGGGACACAGGACGACAAGAAATAAAAAGTGCTATAGGTTCACATTGAGAAACAGACTCCACCGAACACTAAATGCCATGCACTTTTAATCACTTCTCCGAAACACCGAGACCTTACGCAAGCAAAGGCAATGGGAACATCAGCGCCAACAGCAAAGTAAAAACTGTGAAACGGTACACACATGTACTTTTGTCGTAATCTGTTATCATGATTGACATTTTTGACAATTGAATTACGCAACGCATAACTATGTAACCAGAGTAATAGACAATTTTAATCAGTTTGGATCATTGACAATAAAGAACCTGTTCGATTCATACAATTCTACATTGACTACATTGGTGATGAGGATAAAACCTGAACAAGAATAAGTGAAGAATGCCCGACACTAATGCAGACTCCTCTGCCTCAGGTGCGGCCGGCGGCACTGGAAACTCCTACATCCATCAAAACCTGACCGTCATTAAACAAACGTGAAACAAACCGATAACAACGAGAACGCAGTACGATAGGGCAAATACAAGAAAGACCTCGAGCGACAATTTCGCTTTAGTACTTCGGCATCACAGAGCCCGAGACAAAGAAGAATGGCTATCTAATCTACGGAGGAGAAGATTTGGTTGACAATAAGGACTCTCGATCTACCAGACCCACAAGAAGGAGAAATCGCCTGTGATGATCACGGCGTACACGATCTTGATACGATAGATCGACAAACACTTCATGTCGAAGACAAAAAAAAGATTTCGCGCGTTTCCAAATGAGCGAACTCAAACAGCAAAGCCACGAACGACTAGCGGATTATTACGCCCGATTAAGAGAAATCGCCAAGAAATACGAGTACGGTACTCACGAGAACCACTCGATCCACCATCATCTGATTCGCACCATGCTCAACCACAGAATCCGCTGCAAAGCCATTCGAGATAACTGGAGTTTGGACAATATTCTCAGCGAGGCCGCCATAGAAGAAGAGACCGAACAACAGGCTATTACGATCAGCAACAAAGTCGATGCTGAAAATTTAACAGAGAAGGTTCGGAAAATGTCGTTCAAGCAATCCGATCACTCAAGCCAACAATGTCTGCGATATGGCAAAAATCAAAGACACGAAAACATGTCCGGCCATGGGAGCCACTTGTGATTACTGTGGAAATTTAAATCATTATTCCAGCGTATGTATTGCGACAGCCGTTGAAGTAGATTTCTGTGGGCCATTCCCAAACGGAAAATTCGCCCTGGTAGTAACCGACCAGTATTCCAGATATCCAGAAGTATAGTTCAGTTGTCACAAGCACATAATTTGAACCAACCAGAAAGAAACTGAAAATCTTCGCAACTTATGTGTTACCGCAAATCCTGCAGACTGACAACGGACCACCATTCCAGTCACACGCCTTTGCTGAATTCGCACAGGAATTAGGATTCCAGCACAAACGAGTCACACCAATCCACCCAAAGGCACAAGGACAGGTTGAGAGATTTAACAAGATGGTAATCACAGCCATTACCATCGCTAGGCACGACCATATAGACCTTCACGAAGCAATCTACGATATGCTACAAGCATACAGAAGTACACTACATCCTGCGACAAAGATGACACCGTAACAACCACTCATGAATCGGGATGTGAGAACAAAGTTTGACCCCTTTCCAACAGAGATCCACAGCAAGGACGAGCAAGTTCGAGAGCGTGACCGAACCGACAAGCAGAAATGCAAAGAGTACCATGACAAGCGACACAACATGAAAACGCGTACACTGAAAGGAGGAATGCCGTCATTGTAAAACGAGAGAACAAGCGCAACGGTCAAACACCCTACGAACCGTATGTCTACATCATCAAACAAGTAAAGGGATCTCAGATCAACGCAAAGAGAATCAAAGAAAGAGAGGAGGAGATGGAACCCCCAAAGATTCGACACGCATATCCCTTAGTTTCTGACAGAATCGCAGACCACCGGAACACTGCACAAGCTGAACCTGTTGAACCAACCAACGGACCCGAGGAACAGGAACCTGAACTACTACCAGCAGTAGACGATCAGAACGATCCAAAAGATCAACATTTGAGACTCAACTCGAGGATCTCCTGTAGTGACATTATAACTCATACGAAATAAGAACTTTGAGAGTCATAAGCTGAACACTCATATCGCATGAACATTATATACCGTTTCTTACTTGTTTGAAGTCGTTCCAGTTATTACAACTAGTGATCAATTCCAGTGATTGGTTAGCATCATTATTATAGAATTCAACTGAAAGGGGAGGGATGTCGTAATCTGTTATTATGATTGGCATTTATTGACAATTGAATTATGCAACGCATAACTATGTAACCTGGGTCCGGTTGTTCGAGAGCCGATTAAAGTTAACCAAGGATTTTATTTCTCTACTTAAAGAATGTTCTTAAAGGCTAATTTTTAGCTAGAGATAAGGAAAAGTCAAAGTCAAAACTGAAGGGCAAAAAACAAAAATGGGAACAACTTTCACTAATTAGTTATTTAACTGGATTCAAAATTGATGCTAATCCTGGGTTAGCTTAATCGTGCTTTGAATAATCCGGCCCAGAGTAATAGACAATTGTAATCAGTTCGGATCATTGACAATAAAAAGCCAGTTCGATTCATACAATTCTACAACTTTCATTAAGGAAGAACTTTCAATTTTTTGTTAACCAGGAAGCATTTTACATTTCAGTTTCATTTCTGTTATGCTTTATCAATAGAGCTTAGCTTACAACTTGTGCGTTTTCAAAAGTTCACAAGAAACGAAATAGACGAGTATTATGTTTCTATCATGAAAAACGAGAAACTGCACCAATCAAACTGTAACTCATGGATAAACTAACACATATATTTAAAATGAACTAATGCCCCATTCACACCAACGGTTAAACATGTTTTAATGTTGTTTAGTTTGACTACGTTTTAGCTTCTATCTTGAACGTTTTAAAATGTATATGACTCAAACTACCTGGAATGGTAATAAAGTTTCTTTTAGTAAAGATTTCACTCCAAATATTACGGGAAGTTAGGAGGTATTTTCTAAACCCGTTTTAAACTAAACAACATTTAAACATGTTTAAGCGTTGGTGTGAATGGGGCATAAGTTGTATTATTTTGAAATAAGTAAACACCTGTATTAACTTTAGATGATATAAAAGTAGCACCAGAACTGTTGTAAATCGGTTACTCTACAAGTAAAGAAGTTGCAGTGTTCTAGAGAAATCTCAGTCCTTGCTTTGCCTCCTTGTTCCTTGAGATATAGAAACTAAACCCTATACTTTTGGCAGTTTGTTACGAATGACTGCAGCGAGATAGTCTGCTCTACCGAGCTTTCCTCCTCCGTTTACACCGTCGTCAACAAAACAGTATTTGCCAATCATTCAGTTACCTCGCGTCTTCACGAAGTATTTTGGTCGTCAAGCCTCGATATTTACCAAGTTCCCTAGTGCTGCTAACAGTCACACAAGCCAAACACTTCACGTTAGGGACGGACCATTAGATTTTTGAGGGGGGGGGGGGGGGGGGGGGGGGGGGGGGGGCGGTTGGGCAAATACCAAAAAAAAATTCGAGCACGGCCTTGAACTGCAAAAAAAAAAAAATATCGTGCAAAACAAAAACCCCAGGAAAAAAAATTCCTGCAAAGCTTTATATTTTTAGAACAATATTTTATATCCAGAAGCAGATGGTCAGAACACAAATAAATCACACTGACGTTGTAGAATGTTAGCGACTTATATGCACTTGGGAAGGATCAAATGTTCTATCTTTTCATTGGCTTGTTTAGTTTAGCCAATAACAATGGTTTATTTTTGACCCGACGTAAGTTGTGTTTCTTTGTAGGCTTTTTAGCTGATTTCATAAGCATGTAAGATATTTTCTGACACAAGGAATGGCTCTTTTATAGTTGTGCAGTGGCATTGTAGGCACATGTATATCTCAATGGATGAGAAATATATACTTTGTTTATGTGTTGTACAACAAGTTGTAATTGCAGGGGCGGCGCTACAGGTGGGGCATTTGCCCCACCCACCAACTTTCGACAGCTCAAAATGGCGGTGGGCGGAGATGAATAGTGTAGCAACATCCTTTGACCAGATCTGATGGCGGGGCGCTTTAATGCATTAGAGTTTGCAAAATAAATATTCCGTTAATTAATCAAAAGCCTACAATTTTAGCATCGGAGATATAAATTGTGACTGACTTTAGACTGGAGATTGGATATTGTGAACCAAGCATTTCAATACCCCTTGAGTTACTCGGACGTCAGCTATCGGACTCCAGCTACCGACAAATCCATCAATGCTGTGAGTTAGCGCTCGGCCTCTGCCCTAAGAAGGCTCAAGACATATCTACGAACAAACTATGTCACAAGAAAGATTAAATCATTGCATTATCCAGTCATTGCATTAACTGACAAATTGAACATGGCTGATATTGGAAATCAGTTTCTTTCTGCCTCTAATGACAGAGAAAATCGCTTTGGAAAATTCGTTTCCAAAGCCTTCCCATACTGAAAAGAATTGACAGAGAATATTCGAGTGACAGTCGAATTTACTTTGAACAAAAAACCAAAATGGAGTTACACCTAAGTTTCAGAAAGTGTTTCGTGTACATGTACTTTTCATGAGAATTAAACTGAACTCAAAGCTGGCCTTGGAAACTGTTTCTCCGGTCTCAGGAACGCTGGAAATAGCATTTCAGAGAGTTTCATTTCAAAAATTTCCCGGGGGAGCATGCCCCCGGACCCCCCTAGAATCACGCGCCTTCGGCGCTTGGCACAGGAGATTCGCCCCACCAACATTATATTTCCGCCGCCGCCCCTGTAATTGTAAGATGGTTGTGTGTACTACGATGGGCTGTGAAAGCGACATCAACAGGGGGCTGGTGTAAAGAAAATTGTAGCTGCAATTACAATACCGCGGCCAGGCTTCATGCTATCAAGCTGCTGTTACATCAGATCTGACTTGCTATAGTATTCCTGTCTCTAGTATGGCCTTTCTTGTATTCCTAACACGTATATGTGTCAGGCATTAAAACATATAGACTCGCAAAAAAAATATCGTGCAAGAAAATCATGGCAAAAAGAAAAATCCTGCACAGTCTCGAGCGTAGAAAAAAATATCCCGCACCAAAAAATTGCCCAACCCCCCCCCCCCCCCCCCCCAAAAAAAAAATCTAATGGTCCGTCCCTTACAATAGGATGTTCTGGTGTATAGATAACACTGGTGTATAGTTGGCAGTGTTTAGTTTCTGCCTATAAAATGTTATTTGGCAGAAACAGAAAGTTGGAAAACTGTTTGATAGTATTTTAGCCCTAAAGCCCTAAAGCCTGATGTACCGGAGCACAGATGACGTAAAACAAAAGGAACAAAGAACGACAATAATATAAATGCAAAACAAGACCAAAAATACAATGCCTCACAAACAATAGAAGACAATGAGTACCGGTACACGCAGAAAGACCCAAGATTTTGGACTTAAAAGTACCTTTGTAAGCTACATATACATGTACTGTGAGAAAAGGGGACCTGAATTACAAGAAGTTAAATCAATTAATTTCCTTTGTTTTATTCCTCTAGCAGTCAAGTTATCATTTTAATTTATCGAAATTGGCCTATTTCTTTGTATAAACACCCAACATTAAAATTAACACCCATCCCTGAGGGTCTATTTATCTTGTGCTTGGGGTAGGGCTTTTTTGGAGGTTTGTTTCTTGCACACACCTATAAACTCTTTTTTAAACTCTTTTTTATAAACTTTTTTTACTGCAACCTATATAGACCAATACTGCCTACTTATACTGAGCAATGCTGTAGTCTTATTTCTAATCATTGTTTTTCTTTAGGCAATTTTGTCTCTACCGGCACAGACCCACAGACTCGGCTTATCTATATCTCCTGTTTAAAACAGGTTAAAACAAACTTTAACTGAATACAACCACCTTAACATAAATACTGAAATATTAAGTTTTCCAACAGTGTGTTTTTGACAAGAAATTAAGAAAGATCAAACAAATATTTATCTTGGCTTGCAATGGAGAGGTAGATGCATCGCTAGACTAAAGCAGAACCTCACATTTAAAAATGGATTCACTGTGTAAACAAAAGCTAAACAGTATGTGGTGCACTGTAGAAAGATAAACTCAATTTGACTCGGCTATCGCAAAATATCGTGATTTGTCAGTGTCTCACCCCATATCTGAGGTGAGACACTATAAGACGGAACGTTCCAACCTTATTGGGATCCGCCGTAACCAGTATCCGTATACAGTGGAACCTTCATGACCCTTTAAACTGCACCTTTCCCCTATTTTTTCTTTTAATCAACTTAATGTACGTTGAAAAGTCGAATAGTGAAATATTTCTTGTTTTTTAACGTCGCGTGAGTGAGTTATAGAGATTTGAATTTACAAAATGCTAATTAGATGACGTCAAATCAAGACTTAACCATTATTTCTACTTCAATTTACAATACGCAGTTCACAGCTTAAGGATCATCAATTTAAGAAATACTAAATACAAACTGTTAATAGTCAATTGATTTGTAAAGAAAACATTACTTGGAGGTGGAAACAAGTAGTTGTATAATAAACGAGTCTTGATTTGACTTCATCTTATAACATTTAGTAAATTCAAACCTCTATAATTCACTAACGCAACGTTAAAAACAAGAAATATTTAACTTTTCAACTTTTCAACGTACATAGAGTTGATTAAGCGAAAAAAACAAAATTGGGGGTTAGGTGCACTTAAAAAAAGGTGATAATTACAAAGATTATATGAGCGATTTGCCGGCTGAGAGAGGGTGAGTGTCCCCTTAATACAGTTGTCCCTTTAATAGAGGTGATACACAAATATTATATGAGCGTTTTGCCGGCCGGGACCAGGAGATGTGTTCCCTTAATAGAGGTGTCCCTTTAATAGAGGCGATAATTACAAAGATTATATGAGGGTTTTGCCAGCCGGGACCAGGATAAGTGTAGAGGTGATAACTACAAAGATTATATGAGCGTTTTGCCGGCCGGGAAAAGTGTCCCTTTAATAGAGGTAATAATTACAAAGATTATATGAGGGTTTTGCCGGTCAGGACCAGGAGAAGTGTCCCCTTAAAAGTGGTGTCTTGGTGTCTCTTGAAAAGAGCTGATAACTGCAAAGATTATATGAGTGTTTTGCCGGCCGGGACCAGGAGAAGTGTCTCCTTACATGTAATGGAGGTGTCCCGTTGATAGAGGCGATAATTACAAAGATTATATGAGCTTTTTGCGGGCCGGGACTAGGAGAAGTGCCCCTTTTATAGAGATGTTAATAGAGGCGATAATTACAAAGATTATATGAGCGTTTTGCCGGCTGGGAGCAGGAGAAGTGTCCCCCTAATATTGGTGTCCTTTTAATGGAGGTGATAGTAACAAAGATTATATGAGCGATTTGCCGGCCGGGACAAGGAGAAGTGTCCCTTTAATGGCGGTATCCTTTAAATGGAGGTGATAATTACAAAGATTATTTGAGCGTTTTGCCGGCCGGGACCAAGAGAAGTGTCCCCTTAATAGTAGACTACGAGCAGTCCCCTTTTCCCAGCTTAGTCGTCCAGCGAGAAACGAATAAACATTGGCGAGCTGAAAATGGCCGTCGCCAATGTTTTTTCGTTTCTCGCTTGACGGACTAAGCTGGAAAAGAGGGATTGTTCGTAGTCTACCTTAATAGAGTTGTCCTTTTAATAGAGGTGATAATTACAAAGATTATTTGAGCGCTTTGCTGACCAACAAAAGTGTCCCTATATGGCGGTGTACCTTTAATAGAGGTGATAATTACATAGATTATATGAGCGCTTTGCTGAGCAACCGAAGTGTCCCCTTAATGGAGGTATCCTTTTAATAGAGTTGATAATTACAAAGATTATATGAGGGTTTTGCCAGCCGGGAACAAGAGAAGTGTCCCCTAAATGTGGGTGTCCCTTTAATAGAGGTGATAATTACAAAGATTATATGAGCGTTTTGCCGGCCGGGATCAGGAGAAGTGTCCCCTTAATTGAGGTGTCTCAAAGTAGAGGTTTCACTGTATTATAATCTCTCGCAACATTAATTAGTATAGACTTGCGGTTCTTTTACCCATTATACTTTTATTAAACAAACGCTTTCTTCACTCCCCAGCAGAATGAAAATTAAGAGCTTTACCTAAGACAGGCCAACATTGACGAAGGAGAAACTTTGCATAGCTTTAGGAGCGGTTGCGCCTTGACACAAGCCTTTTCAGGCTCCCCGCTTGCTGACATCCTGTCTCACGTCGGCAAAACTTAACGCGCGCAGGAGCGCCAGTATACGTTCTCAGGGTTACTACCTTCGCCCGCTGTAAAAGCTTCAAACATTTACGTTGACTACAACCACTTGAAAGACTTCGCTCTGGCTTTTCCCGCTCCAAGCCGCTTTCAGCATAAACGTCCCGTTTCATCCATTTTATCTACACGAACACTATCTAACTCTTAGGCTTTGTTTTTTGTTTTATTGTGTTCGGGGTTTTTTCTCTTTACTTTTGTCTTTGAGTTTTAAGTATTTTTAGGGGTTTATGTCTTTTATGGTTCGGGTCGCGTTCTCCTCTGTAGCTTTCACTCTCTTTTGGCGCAGTGATAGAACACCTACAACTCAGCTTAGGACAGGTAAGTCCGGTGAGTACAGTCGCCCTTTTTTCATCGGATCCAAGAGCGCGCGAGTTGATTTATAGTTATGCAAATTAAAATTATCTCGCGGACTGTCTAGCGCCAGGACTGCTAGCCTGCGTACATAAAAGATAGTTCTCGTTCAAAATTTCCCGCAGCCCAAACTAGGAAAACTTTCGCGGAAACGCTTGCTGCGCGGCTAAGGTAAGAGATTGCACCCAGTCTAGATAACTACGCAGACTACGCAATATAAATATCCCAAGCAAAATGAGGAAATGCGAAAAAGAATACCTCATAAAAAAGTATCCGGTAGGTACTTAGAAACATTGGACAAATATAACTCTGCCCTTCACAAAACAGTAAGCCAATATGATAACTTTTTCAATATGATTTTTTTTCAATATGTTTGTTCAGTTTAATAGTCAATATTGTTTCTGTGTATTTTAAATTATTATTCCATTTCGCTGCTGGATTCAGTGAATAACTATCTAACCCTCTTTGTTTTGCTAACCTGATAAATGTAATTCCCTCCCTTCCACACACCGGTACACCAGGACCCGCTGGTAAAATAGTACGGTGTGGAGAAAAATCTTTTTTTGATCCATTTGATTTGCAATCTCGGGTATTCAAGTAAAGAAAGACAAAATGTAGAAAGTTCCCGCGAAATTTTTGTTTTTTAAAATAGTCCCATGAGACCCTGCGGTCGTGCAGTGCTTCGGAGGAAGTCAGCGACTTCACGAGATTTCGCTCGCTGTTCATTTTGTGTTTGGTTGAATTTCTCGGCTGACTGAATGAGATTTTAATATATTCTTAACGGATTGCAAACATGAAGCGATTTCAGACTTCCAAGTACCGGAATGCTGCTCCAAAGATTCCTAAAAGAGAGGTAAACATCGGAGTTTTGTGATATTTCCCCATTCAAAAGAGCTGTTTTAGTATTTTATGGGCTTACTCCTTCTGCTCTAAGCGTATCAGCTTACTAGCTCACTGCATAACGAAGCTGTTTTAACGCTTCCTTCAAGTTTAATTGGGTTCTTCATGTTTTGGTATAAACATAGAGGAGTTATTTAAAAAGTGATAAATAAGTAACTTGCATTGAAGCAAGCTTAATCAAGCTAAATGATTTCTAGAAGGCACTAAATACCGGGACTAATTGCCTCACTCAGATAATTCGTCCAATCGTTAAAGAACTCAACTGCTATCAAACATTGCAAGCTTCTTTCTCGCCTCAGAAGCACTGTTATTTTATTCCACTGTTTGTGAATTAAAACTCCCAAATGCACTTGATATTTCCTGCCACCAGGGGTCACCATCTTATGTTTATAACTAATATTATGATGTGGGGGTGGGGCAAGTAGATAAATTCTCACTTTTCCCAGTCATCCTGTCCCGTTTGCTTGCACATTTCCCTGCCTTGATTTCTAGTCTTTTCTGAACTGTGCATGGGCTCAATGGCTCATTTTTAACTCCTAAATATATATGCAAAAGCATTAAGTGAGTTATTGTAGATGGGGAGAAATTCACTTGGTCGGTCAATCGATGGGCTGTAAACTGGTATAATTTTCTTTACTCTGCTGGGCATGACCAGTGCATAAGGCTTGTGCATATATTTGAAGGTTGCCATTTACCCGTTCCGAATGCAAACATTTATAAGAAATATAGCTAGAGAGTACTTGACCACAGAGAAAGAGGACATTGTGAAGCAATGTACTGATCTTTCGTGTTTGGAGTCCTTTGACTTTCAAGGCACAAGCTCTGCAGGGATGCAAGAACAAAAAAAATAAAGTCTGGGTATTCTTTTATCTTCAGGATATTTTTTTTATGGGAGGGGTAGCAACTTATTGTTTATAGGGCATTTTTGGAGAGTTAATTTTATTTTGACCTTAACCCATTCGCTCCTACACTGGCCAAAACCGGCCGTGCAAGACTCCACTGCTTTAAAAAATTGCAACTTTCTCAATCGCGCGAACATTGCCCTAACTAGCAGTTGTGAGCATTGACTAGAAAGTCCCTCAAATTGAGATACCCAATAAACACAAAAAAG
This sequence comes from Dendrophyllia cribrosa, assembly GCA_024195265.1. Classification (NCBI taxonomy): domain Eukaryota; kingdom Metazoa; phylum Cnidaria; class Anthozoa; order Scleractinia; family Dendrophylliidae; genus Dendrophyllia; species Dendrophyllia cribrosa. Next base: position 44,188,452 of record JAJLRJ010000005.1, on the reverse strand, counting down.
TCAGCGATTTTTGCAGAATATCAGCGTTTGAATTTGGACAATAACAAAAATTACCGTTTTTAACGTCATAGAAAAACAACAAAAATCACGTTTTTGCCTTTAGTTTTTTTTATTCAAATCATCGTGGCAAACCCAAAAGTCAACATTTACAGCAAATTTCAGTCCTAGTCCTAGCTTAGCAGTGAATTTTTTTGCTCTTATTCGTTGCTCGGGCCGAGCTACAGCTTCTTATTCTAGGGCATACTCACCTTGCCTCGATTTTCAACATCCCCACTGCACTGCATGCTGGGAAATAAGGAGATTTTTCGACAGTGTTCATTCCGTCCTCCACACTTTTCATATATATACTAAGTCCACAGCCACTCTGACCCACCGCCGAAATTTCGCGCTTGTTGTGTTCTCCTGTGGTCGCAACTTCCAAAATATGCCGCGGTAGGTCGAGAAATTCATCCAGAGTCGAGTCCCAAAGCCACTTCGTTTTCAGGCGGCCATTTTTCCAGTTCAACGAGCAACGAGCCAAATTCGTAAACGAAGTACAACACCTAACTCGCTTCGTTGAGAAGTGGACTCTGAACTACCTTCAAGCTTAATGATGCTCATCAGGCAGCTACTAAAGATGAAAAATGGCTGTGAACTTACCAAAAATCGTAGATAATTCATATTGGACCCTTTATTGCAAATCAACCAAGCAAAATGAGATCGTCACAATGATGTTTCCAGTAAACTCGAGCCTTCAGTGTTTTAGAACAGCAGCACTTTCAATGGTAACTTTAAATATGGAGTCACGAAATCCTATAGGGCGTGTGAATGCAGAAAGTCGCTCAAAAACGTAAAAATTCTCAGGAGTGAATGGGTTAATAGTCCTCATTATAGAAAGCAGTGGTCAGCTTACAGTGTAGTAAGTTAAGTTACCTTCCCACAGAGTGTGATGTTCTTGTTTTAGGTCCTGGTAAGACCAAATACTGCAATTATTGATTTTCGGTTGACGTTATTTTAGGAATGTGTCACTGGAATCAAAGTTGGGGACTTGAAGAGTTGTCATGGAAATCACATCAAAGCAAGCGACAAATTCATGGCGTTCAATGTGGACACAGGAGGTAAGGCAAACTGCATCACTAATGAGTGGAAATTTATGCTTAATATAGTCAACTCTCCTCTAAATAAACATCCCTCATTCTAAATTCAAATATCACCACCCTTGGACCAGTTATCAAGTCAAACTCCTTAGGGGAGAGGTGACAGTAAATGTCAAATGCCCCATATATGCCCCCCCCAATCCCTCAGGCTTAACATTGATCACAACCAGACACCTCTCTAAGACAGATATTTTGTTATGGTTCTGACAAAGTTCACCCTATATTTTTGAAACATGCAATAATTTCTTATTTGACAAACTCCTCCAGCAGCTCATTAAATTTTAGTTAGGGATCTGTAAATGCAAAACATCACAACCATCTCTCTGGAAAAGGTGATTTGCAGTTTTTATGTCTAAGATTTTTTATCTTTTATTTTGAAGGAGGAAGTCTTGGAGTTCTTCCACTTGGAGATGTTGGCAGAAAAGATCATTCACTACCAATGCTGCACGCGCATTCAGGTATTTACCAAACTCTCCCTATTTCACTGACATTTGTTCTAAGCTCTGAAATTAACCGTTTTTTTTTAAATAGATTTTATTACTGACATGGACTTCTCACCGTTTGACGGGTGCCTCCTTTCTACTTGTTCTTATGATCACTCAGTGAGTATATTATAAAGTTTTTAGACCGTTTTTACTCTACTGTTAAACTCCTCCCATAATAAAAGAATAAAAGAGACACCTAGTACAAAGACACCAGCTTCTATAAGGAACCAGCTCTGGTACATTGACAGACAGCTTCTTTAAACAAACCCCACCAAAAGAAGGAGCCTGCTATAGTCTTCAAGACAACTCTAGTAAAAAACAGTACCCCTCATCCCCAGTGAGGGGGGAGGGGGTGCTCAGCTGTAATAATGTGATGGGGAGGTCTTGGGGGGAGGTATGAATGAGATCAAATTGTAAGATCCACAAAACGTTCTATTATGCTAAAACCAAATCAAAAAAATTTCAACAGCCCAGAAGGTAACACCCCTAAACGTCCCTTTTTCTCTGCATAAAAAGGTTACGCTTTTTGCCGACCTCCAAAAAAGTCCTCACCAAAATCCGTTTCACCCCAAAAACGTCACCACAAACTTTCTGGCCTCCAAAAAGTCCCCAGAACGAAATTTCAAACCCAAAAAGGTCTTCGTTCATCCCGGTCATATTATATCTGAGTACAAAATATACCCCTGGGTCTCATGCCTTTTATACCAAAATTTCTACTAGTGACACCTCATCATCATCTTTTATCATCATCTTTATTTGCGTTCTCTTTCTGATTGTGCTTTTTTCTTTTGCAGATAAAATTGTGGGAAATTCCAGAAGAAGGAATAAAGGGGCCATTATCCACACCGCTTTGTGATCTTCCACCTCAACATGTAATTATGTCACATAGAACGGTTTTCAATTGAGCATCAAAAGTAATTGCATTTGCTTTGGTTTTGCATTGCTATGCTTTGTGGTTGGCTGAAAGATCTTGCGCAAACTTTAATCACCAATCAGAAGTTACAGAACCAAACCCATCACTTGTTCTCACTCGTTTTCCTGTGCTTGGCGGCAGCTTCAAGTTGTAATTGATTCATTGGATTCTCTGCATACTGTATGTTGTGATTGGGAAGAGTAATTACTTTGCTTTTGGTTTTATGACACTTCATTGACTCAAAACCGCTCTTTACTCTTTCTTATCTTTAGAAATATTTGTATTTTTGTTTAACCTTTTGGCCTTACATGTTTAAGGTTACATTATACCTTCGGGGGTGTCTCCAGTGTAACAATTGTAGCGTCTTGAGGTTACTCTTAAGATACCTTAACCCCTATAATATCAAATTAAGGCTTATAGAGCTGATGATCTAAATATACCTTTCATTCTCCAATAGAATGAATAGTCCAATTGTTTACAAAGTCTAAATGCGAGTGTCTGAATCAGCTTTTGAACGCTATAAGTCAAAGTGATTGTTATATTTTGCTAACTTGATTTGTTCTTGGGTTTCCGGACCTGAAGCACCAAAAATGTGTCTGCGTATTCCCACATTCAATTTTAGTGAAAAGTTATAGAACATTTTCAAAATATGTTAACCTAGATACTGTCCAAATTTGAGGAAAATCAAAGAAATTCCCTTTGAGTTGTAGCTCTTTAAAGTGTCCCCTATTAGCCAAAAATTCACTTTGAACAAACAGTGCTTAAAAAATATTGCGCATCATAAACATACTTGCGGTAAAAATGTCACACCGTCATTTTGCGGTCAATTTACGCTCTTTTACAATAATTTTTTTAATGAAAGATCATTATGAAACCTTTATTTTGACCTCCAAAAATAAATTTATAGAAAATGGTTGATCTGAAGGTGCTCTATAACTTTAACTTTAGCATTTCTAGCTAATTTAAAATCCACTTTGTTGTTTTATGTTAAAGGGTCCTGTTGAAAATGTTCTCTTCCATCCTTCGGCAAGTGAGGTAAGCTACTCTTAGTCTGAGAATTTGCCACCCAGGAATCGAAAGCTAACTACTGGTATACAATTGAAGGGCTCCCGACAAGAATGTCCTAAGTATGTTTTTGGTAACTTTCACTAAAATTGCATGTTTTAGGCCTTTAAAAGCACAGTTTTGTCAAATTAATGATTTATTATTTTTAAGGTACTTAAAACAGATCCAAAATGGGGAAGAAAATCCACATCTTTGAAAAAATGTTTTGGCCTCCTATGACACCTTATGGCCCCCCAGCACACCCCATGTATCTTTTCAAAAAATATATATATTTTGTTCAAAGATAGAAGATTTGTTGACCTGGTTTAAATCCTTTCAGTCATATTTACATGATCCAGTAATAATTTTGGCAAGCGAGTCCCTTTTGAGGCTAAAAATCCAAGATTTCAGTGAAAATTTTCAAAAAACGTACATGTACTTAAAACGTTATTGCCGGGAGCCCTTCAATTACATATACTTTAGAAATTTTCAGATAAGTCTAAAAAACATGCCATATCCCAAGACCAAAATTGTTCATTAATTTTTTTACCCAATTAATTATTATAAATGATTCCTGGTACCAGTACCAACTATATAATTATGCTTCTATACATTAAGGTAGGGGAGTTCGCCCCCTCGTTGAGACTGTAAACAAAGTTTGTGACTAGTAAAAGTATGAAGTTTCACTAAAAGCTTGACTAACAGGGGATGAGCAGAGTTATTCTTTGTTTGCAGCCCTGTCAGAATATTTTGTAGTGATAGGGTAACAGAAGTAGTAAGCAGCAAGGGCTAGAGATGTATTTTGTTATAAGTCATGATTTGTGAACTCCAGTGTGAAGTGCATGGCAAATGATTGACTGTAGGCGGCAAAATTGCCAGCTGCCAGCACATTTTGACTGGGCTGTGTTTGTCGTCTTTTGTTGTCCTTTCTCTCTCATTCTTTACTTATTATATTTTATTACTGCAGGTGCTGGGTAGTTCATGTGACAAATCTCTCACTATCTGGGATCTACAGAAACAGCAGCCAAAATACAGTAAGTATTTCATTTACATTAATTATGAACATTTATACACTGTATTTGTCGTGCTGGCTGAGGCGTTCTTCACTGCATCCTATAAACTTTATAGCGATATGCTTTGTTAGCAATTCAGTGTAGTTGATGAGAGTTCAAACATTTTTAGCAATAGTTGACGAGAGTTCTAACTCTTTGAGAGAGCACAAGGGTCAATAGGGTCAATAAGAGTGCCGAGAGTTGAGGCCAAATGAGATCAAGACTGAGTTCAGGATTCCCATAGATTCCAATGAAAATTTGAGCCGATTCAAACTCTTTGAGACTCGCCGAGAGTGTGCGAGAGTCTCAGATCAAATGAGAGTGCACGACTTTGAAGCATTGTTGACTCTCATTTCACTTCATGTTATGGAAACTGAGGATAAGCAGTGATTCAATGAGATACTTGGCTCATAAAGACTTTTTGCAATGTAATTAAGCTGCTTCCTGATATTTGCTGTGTACTGTAGACTTGGAAAACCACAAGGATTTGGTTCAAAGTTTTTGTTGGAAAGGAGATGGTTCCTTATTAATTTCATCAAGTAAGGTTAGTGATTTTCTTTCTTGTTTTTAACAATCTTTTCTGTAAATTTATGATGTAGATGGTATTTGTCAGTTACACACTTAGTAACAGGATCATCTCTCATCTTAGCTCTTGCCTTATCCAACAGAGAACTCAATTTGCTGGTCATTGTTTCCGTGCAAAAGTCACATTGCTATCCAAGCTTTTTCTTTGTAAACCATCTAAGAGTCTTAAGGTCACATATCTTGACTTCATTGCAAGAGACACTGGGCTCGAGATTGCCGACCTGTGAAAAGTGGCCACTGGAGAGAAGTTGTGCAAGGGCTCTTGGCCGAGGCGGCAAGATGATGCTGATATCCAATAGTAACTAACATTTTATTTTATTTTCTTTATCATTGTAGGACAAAAAGATACATATCTTAGATCCTCGCAGTTCTTCTGTTGTTGTGGTAATAACAGTGTTAACATATTAATTTAAGGCTCTATGTGTAGGTGGAAGCTACAATATCGGTCACATTTGTTGGAATGGTGTCTGCTTTCTTCCCTTCTTTCCCCTTCAATGTTGATGTTCAAGATGCTAAAGTCAAAAATAAATTAAAATTATGCGAACGGCAACATTGGGGAGAGAGGAGCAACATTGGAGGGGAAAGGAGAGGAGAGGGCCCGCACATGCTCTATATTTCTGAACTGACAAATCTCGACTTTTCGTGAAGTGTTTCAAGTAATTATGTCTGGTATTGTAGTATGTAGTATATGATGCCTTTTACTGAAAGCCATCATTTTTTCCTTAATTTAACTTTTTGACAGATTTTAGTTTAGCTAGATATACAGTGTATGTTTTTCTTGTAAAAAAAAATAGAAATGAAGTAGAAATGTGAAAATGAAGTATTGTATTGTATGACAAAAAATTTCTTTTTTGATTGTCTCATGATAAAAAATAGGTCTGCGACATGTTCATGTGTCTACCAATAAAAAAATAATACTGAGTTTTATTTGTTTGGTTTATTCTAGGTAATTCTAAAGTGTGATGCATTCTTTGGACCTTTTTTACACTTTGAACCAAGAGAATTGCATGATAAACCAAAAATATTCATTCATGATGTCAAGCATACATCACTAAATTGCGCTTGACATCCACAGTGTACTTCATGTAGTATGATGCATAGTGTAAACCTTTCAGAGAAATTTCCGAGCAACCACAAAACTGATCTTATATGAAGTATTTAGAAGTATATAGGTTACAGCTTGGAGTTTTCCCGGTTCCTGGTGTGGACACAAAATAATGCTTTTGTTTATATTGTGACATACTGCAGGAATGTGATAGCTTTGGGGGATCTAAGGACTCAAGAGTGTTATGGCTGGGAAGCACTGGTAGAATTCTTGGATCTGGATTTACTGCGGTAGGAGCAATACTCTTAGGGTCCCATTCACACTTTGTTGGTTTCTGGAATGGTGTTTAATATACATAATAATCCCATGGGGGGAGGGGGAGGGACTCCCAAATGAAAGGTATAGGATGCTTGTCGGTAATTTTGAAAACCAATCTGGGCATGGCTCAAGCTTTATTTGACCCCTAAAAAGATACCATTCTAAAAAAGACAGGCAAACAAAAGTTACTGTGACTTTAATGAGGATAAATAAAGACGTTGTTTTTACAGAGTAACCAACGTGAGGTTCTGGTTTGGGATGTGCATAACATGAGCAAACCAGTGCAGACAAGGAGCTTTGATTCATCATCTGGAGGGTAGGTACAGAACATATAAAAATTATATTTTTGTTGTTGGTATGTTTTCCCATAGGCTCAATTTTCAGCCATGCGAGGGAGTCTGGTTCTGGTCATCCTTGTCCAAGTGGTGTGCGCAAAATTTCTGGAAAAACAAGCATTTGTAAACTGCCTATAACCCTAAAATACATATTTTCAGAATCAACTCTACGTACATTGAAGAATTGAATAATGAAATATTTCTTGCTTTGAATGTCATGTTAGTAAGTTATAGAGATTTAAATTTACAAAAATGCTAATTAGATGATGGCAACCCAGTATTCATTTATTATACAACTTCTTGTTTTCACCTTCAAGTAATACTTTTTACAAATCATTTGACTATCCACAGTTTATATTTAGTATTTATCAAATTGATTATCTTTAAGCTGTAAATTGTGCATTGTAAAATAATTGACGTAGAAATAATGAGCATTCACACAACACTCAAAACAAGTCTTTTTAGAACGAGGCATTGAGACAATAAGCTTTATTCTTATTCGTTGCTCAAGATGCAAATTAGTATATTCCAATTTTCTGCAATCCAGCACCTTACAGTGAACCACTGACCATTAAATAGGGTAACTCACTCTTAATGTTGTTAACTTAGCTAAAGTGCATTTAACTGCATATAAATTATTTTTAACATGAATGTGTCTTTTCTTTATGCCTAAACATGCCCATGTATCTTTTCTTTAACTATAAGTTTAGCAGAAAGAAGAATTATGTGGCTGGGTGCTTGAGGGCCGGGCTATGTCGAGTTTTGACATTTTTCACTCACTAAAAGGGAATTTTAATGAAAGTTTCAATACTCATCTGGTATCTTAGAAATCTAAAGGTTTTGCAGGGGAAAATTGCTAACTAGGAAGAAGAGGTGCTAACTAGGAAGACCTTTTAACTGACCCAGCCTCAAAAGGCATCTTCAAGTAATATGTCATATCCACTTTTTTATGCAGAATATTGATGCCATTTTATGATCCAGACACCAAAATGTTGCTTATAGCTGGGCAGGTATGTGTCATTATTTGTTATAAAAATTAATGCTCAAAGAATATAATGTCAACAGTATGAGCATGCATAAATCATAGGGCATTTTGTGCGTGCTTTGCAGGAACGATGACTGGATAAAAGGAGTAACTCTTCTCCATGTCGGACATCTTCTTATCTTGTTAAAATATACCATAAAACTTTCTTATGCATGCACATGAGTATACTAGGCTGCTTCATTGGAGCCTCTTGTATTTTTCAAAATTCCTGTATGCTTATATAACTCAACAATGGACTTGGTCATGTTTACTGTTCCTTTATTATTTATTTTAATCAAATAATGGCGCTTTCTGCTACAGTTGAACCCCTCTAACGGACACCTTTCTATTACGGACACTTGGTCCTGGCAAGAAATCTTGCAAGGCAGGAGCTGACTGAATAAAGATCTTGTACAAAAACCTCTTTGAATAATCTTGAGTTGTATTTAGAGTATATATCTTCAATTTTTTGCAAGTTTTCTCCATCTCATGTGAAACCATCCACTAAAACAAGCAGCTATTTATTTTTCTAGTTTTAAACCAAAATTTGGATATTTCATTTGCTTTTAAGGTGACTCGACCCAGTTTTTTTTGGGGGGTACCATCCTACTTTGAAGCTCTCTGGTATCCCCACCTTTACTTTTATCGTAAGTCTAACACATAGAATGGATAACATAAAGATCAATCTACAATATAATATAAAATATTTGGCGATCAGAGTAAATGTCACGTGGTTATAATGCCACGCCCCTTTGAGGTCTGAGTCGAAAATCTGCTGTTACCGGCATTTTTTCGTGGAAATCTCTCGGCTACACATAGTGCGCATTAGTGCCTTGCGCTGAGCAGAATTTCACCAACATCGCAAAGACCCAATTCGAGAAATTCAGTGGTTTCCAAATTTAGGTCATAATTTAAGCGAAAATGATAAGCAAACTTTACACAATTATATCTAATAAACTATAACTTTCTTTTGGTATACAAGTTATAAGGGTTTAAGTATGTTAAAAATATCTAAGTCTAAGTATCATTCTGTAAGTATTGTTTTGTAATTAGCGTAAGCATCGTATTGTAAGTAGTGTAAGTACTGTACTGTAAGAAGTATATGTATTGTTTTGTAAGTAGCGTGAGTATCGTATTGTAAGTAGTGTAAGTACCGTACTGTAAGAAGTATATGTATTGATTTGTAAGTAGTGTAAGCTTTGTATTGTGAAATAAAATAAATGTTATTTTGCAAAAAAAAAAAAAAAAAAAAAATCTAATAAACTATGAGACTTATCCCTTTATTTTGGGGATCGTTATAACAGATGAGTCCTTGCAAGTCAGCAAAAAGCTTTAGGGCCTTGTAAATGTGCACGATTTCGAGCAAAGGAAACATATAGAAATTATAGTTTTAGCTATTTGTTGACGTTTGTCAGCGTTTAAGAGTCCTTCTCACGAAAAAAGCATTTTCTTAAAAATTCGTAGTTTCTTTTTCCTTCAAATTTTTCAGGGCCACAATTTGGTAATTTTGGTACGGCCTGAGATAGGCGATCACGTGATACATAGAGGTTTAACTCATGATTTTTAATCAATTCTCGGCATGATGTACACTCCTGGTTGCAGACGTTACGTGACGGGAATCCCTTCTATTTTTTCATACTAATTACCATATCTCAGTGAGCATTCGGAAGTCAGCCAAGCGTGGTCATTGCACGTGTGCTGAACAAGAATGCTGTATAATGACAGACTAGAAACAATAGACAACTCCCAGAGCACAAACTCAGCCAAAACGCTAAAAATCTTTAATGTTTACTCAAGTTTGGGCTTATAGAAGATAATGTCACAGTTTTTCAATGACCATGAAATTCAGAATCCGGGCAGTTAGTTAATCAATTGTGGCCCTGAAAAATTTGAAGGAAAAAGAAACTACGAATTTTTAAGAAAATGCTTTTTTCCTGAAAAGGACTCTTAAACGTTGACAAACGTCAAGAAATAGCTAACACTATAATTTCTATATGTTTCCTTTGCTCGAAATCGCGCGCATTTACAAGGCCCTAAAGCTTTTTGCTGACTTGCAAGGGCTCATCTGTTATAACGATCCCCAAAATAAAGGGATAAGTCTCATAGTTTATTAGATATAATCGTGTAAAGTTTGCTTATCATTTTCGCTTAAATTATGACCTAAATTTGGAAACCACTGAATTTCTCGAATTGGGTCTTTGCGATGTTGGTGAAACTCTGCTCAGCGCAAGGCACTAATGCGCTCTATGTGTAGCCGAGAGATTTCCACGAAAAAATGCCGGTAACAGCAGATTTTCGACTCAGACCTCAAAGGGGCGTGGCATTATAACCACGTGACATTTACTCCGATCGCCAAATATTTTATATTATATTGTAGATTGATCTATATGTTATCCATTCTATGTGTTAGACTTACGATAAAAGTAAAAGGTGGGGATACCAGAGAGCTTCAAAGTAGGATGATACCCCCCCAAAAAAAACTGGGTCGAGTCACCTTAAGACAAGTCTGTAATAATGGAGGAATTTATCTGGAGTGGCATACATGTACATGTACTTTGGTCATCAAAGCTTAATGTTTCTTTTTTGCCCTTCAAATGTACCAGGGTGACTCTTTCATTCAATTCCTGGAAGTCTCTGAAACTGCTGCATCATTTCTTACTTCAGGTAATATTCTTTTCTGAATAATTGATGATTATTAAAAACAAATTAATTAAAATAGATACTCTATGTTCAAAGCCTGATCGCTGCCCTTGTGTTGCCTGATTGCTTATAACCTTGTAGTAACAGTCATAGTCCTGATGTAGAGGAAGGGAAGCAGTAACATTGTACGTTGGTTCCTGTAAGTATTTTTCTGGCTTAATTAACACACTAAAAAGCACTGAAAGAATTGTCACTCCTAAAACATAAGACAGTCAGCCCTAACACAGACTCCTAGTCACTTATTGTCATTGTAATTGGAGATAGTAAGTGTGATCCTTGTTAAAAGACCTTATTACTTGGGCGGAGCGACCAAGTATTAAAATGCAGTTTGGTCGTCGACAAATGTGCAGTATTGCGCAACTCTGGGGATGGCGGGATTGTTCAAACCTTCACCGCGGTCACATGTCCGAGGCGTTTTTCGTTTTATTTGGTGGGATTCATTTAGTATTAAGTGGAAACGTGGGCAAGGATGTATAAAATAATTAGTTTATGTAACTATCTTTTCATCTTTCCGGCTCAAAATAACGAGCTTCTTTTCCATCGTTGAAAACTGATCAAAACGCTTCGTGCCTGAGCACAATTGTGTTGGCAAATGGTGCCAACAGTTCTGCGGTTCATAGTTTTCAAACGCTTAGAACTTTTTTTAGTAAACTTTCAAAACGTTTAGTGAGTTGAAAGTGTATTGTCAATATATGAAACTTTTAATAAACAGTGAAAATGACAACCTTAACTTTGAAGTACTTTGGTTAACTTTTGCAAATTTCTCTCGTTTAACCGCGGTGGAGTACACCTGTTGTTTGTTGATGCGAGGCGAACGTCACAAAGTGGGAGTCGTGTTTTCTCTGTTGCATCTAACAGTTTCATATTCAATATGCGTAAAGAAATTACTCAAGAAGACACTGCGAAAGTATTTGACACTCGCTATTAATTCTACGATACCTTCATGACGGAAACCCGCTAAAACATGTTCAAACGAACATGAAGAAGATAATTTAGACGAATACATACCTAGCGCTTATTTAATAAGAAGTGAACAGGGGACAGCGAAGGAAGAAATATAAGCGTGGTAGGAATCCCAATTAATTTCACTTCTTTCGGTTGTTTGCCTTTCATTAATTTTTATTTCGTGAAGTTGAAGGAACAGAACAGCCAACTGAAACTTTGGGTGCAAAAATTCACCGCCGAGAGAAGATGTAAACAATGCACGCGTTGTCTTGCGAGACGTTACTTGCGAGTTTTGCTTCCGCTAGTGAATGTTTCTCGGGCGAAAATAACCTTAAAGCGATCACTTTTTCATTTAATATTCTTTTCTGTGTTTCGGATACAGAGGAATAAAAACTGGATATATTTTCGTGTGACTGATTGCGAGATGTTTTATGAAACAGCTGCGTTATGCGTTACTGGAAAGGTTTCAAATTACTTTCACATTATGCAAATTGCAACATTTTTACCTCAACTGCAAAAATATGTTTTAAAGGGCTAAATTTGTTTCTCTCCTCCTAAATTATCACTTCTGTCGTTAACTTTGATTAAAGTTATAAGTTTCATTCAAACTTTATTATAATAACGGCGGGAATACTTCCAGCAAAACTTTCAATTGGAAAAGTTGTTTTGATCTCGGGTCCGGACCAGGCAATTACATCATGGCTTCGAAAGGCCACTTTGCGGCTACATTTGCATTCACTTCAAAAGTGTCAGAAACACAGACCAGCTAGTTACAAGATTTAGCTAAAACCAATAACAACCATCGGGAAACTCTGACATACGGCCTTTTTTTCAACGGTAAGTACAAAGTAGGCATCGATTTGTATTTTTCAGCATGTACTCGTCTTTTGACACAGTTGACACGCTACTTTAATAATTTACGTGCGATCTCGCACGCTATTGAAGTGTACTGTGTCTTCTTGTTTTGACGGTTAACGCGCTTCTTTGTTAGACTGCTCACACTATCCGAATACTCCCTATCATCAAACCGTGAAATAACGTGCATGCAGATTCCCAAGACAATTATTCTCCAATATGCTTAATACAACGACGCCCAAGTATACGCTTCCACAGCGTCTTGTCTTATCTTTAGACACAACTGGAACTTACCAAAGCTTTGATTCATTATTTTTAGCATCATCACAGATGTTGGAAGATCAGCACAAAGGAATGGCCATTGTTCCTAAACTTGCATTGGATGTTATGTCCTGTGAAGTGGTGCGGCTTCTTCAACTCACTAAATCATCTGTTGTCCCACTGAGTTACTGTGTGCCTCGCAGGGTGAGGAATAAACTATGTTGCTTTAACCATTTTAATATTTATATATTAAATTATAACTTCCCGAGATGGAAACCTGAAGGTTTCTGGGGTTCAAGTCCTGGATACAGCCCAGTGTTCTTTTTCTTTTGCTTTACATTTTCTCTTTCCATGAAATCCCATCCCTTAGATGGATTAGCATTGGGAAGGGAGGCATGGGATGTAGTACAATAACACTTCTGTGTTGCTTCATGCTACTGAAACCAGAAATAAGTGTCATGTTCAATAAAAAAATCTTCTTTATTCAATATTATTAAATGGATGGGATTTTCTTCCAATTTTAGCAGTTGATACATGTCAGTTTGTCAGTTGATGTTCCATTGAGATACATGTAGATTATCATGGCATTTTTGAGATCTTAAGGTGCAGGAGAAATATAAAGATTGTGCATCATTGTGCAATAGGAAAACTGCAGAGACAAGAGCCACCAAGGGAAGGGAGGGATGAGGGACTGGAACTTCAGAGCCCCTGCCCTCCCCACCCCCTATTTTGTAAATAATTATTTTTTGATATTTTAAGAAAAACGACAAAACGTTTTAGTTTGAAAAACATGTTTCAACAGCAACTTCTGTCATCTTCAGTTAATAAGTAATGTACAAAGCGTTGACAGTGAATATATAAGTGGGAACAAATGTTAATTATGCTAGTAACAACAATGTAAATAAAAGCGTGGCAATGTGAGAATTATAAGGATAGTTTCAAATTTACATGATATAATTGTTGATTCAAAGACGGTTTTTCTCTATGAATATGAAAAGCCTCTTTTATCTTAAGTTGGAAACTCGTAGAAGCGTGATCTAAAATATGAAAGCAATCTTGTGAACACAAGGTACGACAATGTTCAGAATTCAGTAGATGTTTGAAAATGTGAGAGGTCCTGTCATTGACTAAGTGCTCACGCACGCGTGTGGAAAAATGCCGGGTTGTTTCGCCGACATAACAGGCATTACAGCCCGCACATACAAACTTATAAACCACACGCGAACGAAACCCGTCAGGGACAGGGTCTTTCACACTAAACATGTTGCCTATCTTAAAGGAAGAAAAAACTAATTTTATATCCAAATCATTGCAATAGCGCTTGATAAAGTGACGAATCTTTTTCTGAGTAACGACAGAAAAATGTCCTATGTAGGGCAGCTTAAAGTAAAATGTAGGTGAAGTGGGAAGAGAATCCCAGGGACAATGATTACTTAGAGTCCCAGTAATGTAGCGGTTTACAACTCTTTCAATTAAATGGGCAGGGAAAAGATTCTTTTTTAGGATTTCCATAAGCTTGGTAATGTCCTCGTGTAGCCCCAACCAGGTGTTATTGATCTTATAGGCCCTATCAACAAGAGTCCTGATGAGACCCACTTTGTAAGAGTACGAGGTGAAACTGAAATAATTGGTTAATAACCCAGTAAAGGTTTTCTTGCGGTAAACTCTAGTTAGAAAAGAATTGGGATCATTATTGTCAATTAGAACATCTAAAAAGGGTAATTTGTGCTGAGCTTCTTTTTCCATGGTAAACCTGATGTTGGGGTGTCTAGAGTTGATGTAGTCAAAAAACATAATGGCATCATGTTCCGAGTGAAATAAACAAAAAGTGTCATCAACATATCGGCGGTAAAATAAAATTTCGGAGCCTTGAAAATTATCCAACCATAGTTTTTCATGATGCCCCATAAAAGATTAGCTAGAACGGGGGCAAGGGGAGACCCCATGGCTACGCCATCAATTTGGTCATAGAAAGAACCATTAAATAAGAAATGAGTCTGGGCAGTAGCTACAGTAAGGAGGGTTCTAAGATCAAATTTGCTTAACTTAAGGTCGGGATTGCCCTCGGGATTGCCCTCGGAAATGTAATTCACATTTTTCTGTCGTTACTCAGAAAAAGATTCGTCACTTTATCAAGCGCTATTGCAATGATTTGGATATAAAATTAGTTTTTTCTTCCTTTAAGATAGGCAACATGTTTAGTGTGAAAGACCCTGTCCCTGACGGGTTTCGTTCGCGTGTGGTTTATAAGTTTGTATGTGCGGGCTGTAATGCCTGTTATGTCGGCGAAACAACCCAGCATTTTTCCACACGCGTGCGTGAGCACTTAGTCAATGACAGGACCTCTCACATTTTCAAACATCTACTGAATTCTGAACATTGTCGTACCTTGTGTTCACAAGATTGCTTTCATATTTTAGATCACGTTTCTACGAGTTTCCAACTTAAGATAAAAGAGGCTTTTCATATTCATAGAGAAAAACCGTCTTTGAATCAACAATTATATCATGTAAATTTGAAACTATCCTTATAATTCTCACATTGCCACACTTTTATTTACATTGTTGTTACTAGCATAATTAACATTTGTTCCCACTTATATATTCACTGTCAACGCTTTGTACATTACTTATTAACTGAAGATGACAGAAGTTGCTGTCGAAACATGTTTTTCAAACTAAAACGTTTTGTCGTTTTTCTTAAAATTATAACCTGCCTGCTAACATCAAGACCTTTTGGAAACATTATTTTTTGATACCGATAACTATATTCATGTTGAAGTTGCTTTCCTTTAAAAGTCTTACAGGGAGTTTCATGGAGACTTATTTCCTGATACATTTGCAAGAGAAGCTTCTATGACAGCTGAAGAGTGGTTCAGTGGATCTAATATCCCTGTAAGTTACATAACTGAGAACATGTATATAGGGAGCAGGGGTTTTTGTTGGGGCGGGGGATTGGGAGGGCAGGATTATAGCAGGGTGCTAAGAAACTTCAGGTCCAAGTTCAATTTCCAGACATTGCATAATCTTTTGGTTGAAACTGTCGTTCTTACCTTGCACAGATGGTGGGTTTTTCTCTGTGTTTTCAGTTTTCCTCCCTGTTCAAGGAAAAAAAATCATTTCTTAGTTTAAGGAGACACTGTCACGAGGGCGCATACGCCAGTTTCTCGAATCGAAAATTGAAAAGTTTAGCCTAAATTTTTCAAGTTGAAGTGTCAATTTCAAAAATGGCATCAAGTTTCATTGTTTTCCACTGTCACCGCCGCTCATTAAATGTTATTAATATTATTAGCCTATGCCATTTTGAAATTGACACTTCAAGTTGAAAAATGTAGTTTCAATTCAAGAAACTGGCGCATGCGCCCTCGTGACAGTGTCCCTTCAAGGCTCTGCTGTTAAAAGAATTACAGGAATCCCAAAGGCTCGCAAAATGGAATCTGGAGTGCCCGGCACTTACAGTGTAGAGTATTGTACTTCTAGCTATTATATTGTAACAGTTACTACATTTATAATTTTTAATATAATTATTTAATAAATGGAATTAAATATAAAATTATCAATTTATAGTTATTTTAAATTATTATTATTATTGCTATTTTTAATAAAGATATTTTCCATTATTATTATTGTTGTTATTATAATTAATAATAATCTTTCTTTCTTTAATCGAAAGGAATAATGTAAATAGTGTTTTGACTGAATAGTTTTTTAAGTGAAATTAATTGTAAAATAAGATTTTTTAGTTAGCTTTGTTATCAATAAAAGATTTTGTTATTATTAAATATATATTAATAATAATATTAATAATAATAATAACAATAATAATAATAATAATAATAATCAGAGAAACTCTCCAAATACAAAGATGTGGAGGTAGAAATAGCCCGTATGTGGCAGATGAAGACAATGGTAATTCCTGTTGTTGTAGGTGCCCTTGGAGTTATTAATTGAAAGGCACTGAAAAACAACTCCGCGAAAACCCAGGCAAGAACAACCTACAGGAAATCCAGAAAACAGCACTTCTGGGAACTACACACATTCTGAGAAAGGTCCTCTCAACTAGTAAATTGAACAAACACTCCTCTAGTGCCTTAGAACCATGGTTTGGTTCTGGCCCTAGAAGGCAAAATGTAGACAAATTGAAATACAATATTTAACAACTGTATTGCTAAATGGAGGATGGGTGCCTTGGGTGTCCAGGGGCTTCCACTGAAAGCCAGCCAGCCAGCCCCTAGACCAAATACTGCTCCCATGACTGGCAATCCCCGCAACCCAGCCATGAGCCCCCACACAAGACTTCCAGGCACCCGTCACACTGGCTGAGCAGTGGAAAATATAGGGGAGAGGAGGGGTGGGAAAAATAAGCCAACTAAAACGCCCCGAAGACTGCTAACGAAGACTGCAACTGAGAGGCGCTAGAATACGCTACCATGTGCTTGCAATGATCCAACCGAGCAATTTCCACGCAAGAGCCGCTGACCACTAGATAGTACCGTGACCCGCTCTTTGTTGTTAACTTAGTTAAATTGCATTTAACTGCATTAAAATAATAATTAAAATAATATATTATAATAATAATAATTATAATAATATATTATAATAATAATAATTATAATAATATTTATCTAGGGTGCCCACATCACCAAGATGTTTTTCAGTGGGGCCCTGCAAATTATAAACAATAATAAATTATAATAATAAAAAATTTAGCGAAAAACAAGGTCCTTTGCATTTTGTTTTGTTAAGTCATATAAATATGCAATTCATTCTTCGGGTTGCAGAATGATGTATTTATACATCCACTATTCAAATAAACTATCCATTATTTGCTATTAAGCTTTTAATATGCAAAAAGCGGGTGTTACCCTAGTTAAACAAAGTCCATTTTCATCACATCTCGTCTTTGCTTCTGTTTACAATAAAATGTTACTGGTAATCAACGACATTTGATCAAACGTTTTGTAATTGCAGGTGAGGATGGTTTCTTTGGACCCATCTAAGCGTAAGGCACAGGCATCACAAGCAAAACCTCAGAAACCAGGTCTTAAGTCAAAGCCTGTGATAGAAGCTCAAAAACCAAGTGCACCTGAAAAAGTAAGTAAAGCTCAACAGACTACCCTTGATAATTGAATCACAAATTACAAAGTACAAATTAGTATTAACGATAATTTATTAAACTCATCATCAATAGATAAGTTTGGGAGCTGGTACCTAGGAAGCTGGTGGGGGATCTTATAAGGCAAGCAGAGAGGTATCCATGGAAACCCTGAAAGTGGGAACCACCCTTGTGCACAGCCCCACCAAGGCACCATCACACTGATAAATCAGTGGAAAAACTACTTACCTAACCTCATACTTACCCAAGTCCACGAAAGCTGACAACACGTGGGAGGGGCAGGGCAAGACTCCGCGATGATTTGCTTAACAGCAAGGCAATGGTTCTGCAACAAACAGCTTAAATGCAATACGATCCAAAATGTGATGATAATATGACTGCTGACTGCATTGACTAGAGTTCAACTTTGCTTAAATTGCATTTAGCCACATTTTTTTCTAAATTTTCCATCTGATAAAGTAAAAAAACAAGCAATACCATAATATGTTTCCTTGTTAAAGCCCATCCTTGAGTCCCTGTTAGGGTAAATTGTGACCAGCCACATGGCATCAAAACAGTGACATCAGTGAAGTAAAAATGAGAACAAAGACAATAAGATTTGAACTTGCGAACTTGAAGCTTGGTAGTGCACAGAACTCCAATAGTGAAATGTGAACCTCACAAAATTGTGAAATGAAAATACTACGGACATAACACCCAACTTAAGGGCCTCGTCATTTTGAAGAATTTGCTATACTTCTCCTTTGGCAAACCAAATTTGAATTTGTCATAGTCCTGAAACTATAAACTAAAGAAAAACAAGGACAATTGAGGGGTGAGGGGGAGCTTTAAAGGGACAGTTTCCCGGCTGATTTATCATGTTTTCATGATAATGCCAGGAGCTTCCTTTATTATCTTAAAATGGGAAGAAAATATCACCAAAAGTAATGAATGCCAAGAATATGAACTAAAAAGACAAAATAATGACTAAAAATACTCAAAATTCCACCAGAATGAAAAATTTGAGTTTTTGACCTCCTGTCAAGAAATCAAAATATTATTGATCAACTGTAATCCACTTCCATCCTTGTAATCCTGCACTTTTTCTCCAAACTACTGCTTCTTTTTGCTCTATAGAATCTTTTTATCTAATTTAGTTGTATATTTGGTGGAATTTGGCCATATAACATGGAAAATTCATTATTTTGACAGGACAGTGTCCCTTAAAAAAACTGGTAAACCCATACAAAATTTAGGTACTTTGAAAAATGACCAATCTGCATTCACTCACAGGCAGCAGCAGAATGTAAAGATGATCCACCTACACCACAGGACACCCAACAGACACCTGCAGCTAGTGATGCTGTGCCTGAATCTTCAGCAAAACCTAAAAAATCTTTCTCAGGTGTGCGTGTGTCTAAGTTTAGACACCTCCATGGAACACCCATGCATAAAAGCAACAATATTGAGAATGTACGTAACTTGAGCATTTCTCTGCCTGGAGACAGTGATGCATTTCAAGTCAATCAGGAATTTGCTGCATATCCTTTGTCGGGACCAGGAGGACAGATAGCTGTAGTGCCAGTAAGATTTAAACTATTGTGGTGTTTGTAACGTCTCTTAACCCTTAATTCCCAATAGTGCCAAATAAAGTTATTATAAAGAAAAAGAGTGTCAAAAATTACCCCAAACATCCATCCCAAATGTCATTTTGTAAAATATTGTAAAACAAATGGTACCATGCAAAAGTACTGCTAAAGAGATTTCATTTGAATGGTCACATCATAGGATTTCGACAACAGACTCAAAAGTTAGAACTACATTACATGTCTCCATAGTCGACTCTAGGAGTGACAAGGTAAAATAGCAAGTATTGGGTGCTTCTTCAAGTTGTGAGTAAGCTCTTCAAGTAGGTATGGACAAGGGCTATATTCCCTCAAACACTGCTTTTGTAAAGCTTACAGCTCTCATGTTGCAAACATTTACTTTGAATACATAATATTTTTATTTGAGAAGCTTGTTGGAGAATGCAAATGGAGTTAGAATTGAAACTATTCAAAATATATTTCAACAATTTTGCAATTAGTTGTAGCCAACAGGGGTGATAATTAAACATTTTTATTTTTCCTGCTTTTGACAGCTCACCAAACCTTGTCGGCTACCAGACGCGGGACTTCCAGCCATTCAGTGTGGGAGTGGTGTCCTAGATTTTGCTATGGATCCATTTAACAGACGAAAACTGGCAACTGGTAAGTGTACATGTAGCTACATGAAACTAGGTGGGTAAGTCTTCACAAGCCTAATGGCTCACAACTGCCAGAGCTTAACCCGGTTTCTGTAGCATGAAGTGACTGAGAGTATTACTACTCCCCCCTGGATGGGATGTAAGTCCATCGCAAGATAACCCCCCGCCCCCCCCCCCCCCCCCCCCCCCCCCCCCCCCCCCCCCCCCCCCCCCCCCCCCCCCCTAGCAATTTGTCACTGGTACCTATTTATACACCTGGGTGGAGAGAGAAAACGTGGAGTAAAGTTTCTTGTCTGAGGAAACAACACAGTGGCAGAGAGAAGAGACCAGACCTGGAGCCACAGACGGTCAGGTTAAACTAGCTCACTTAACCCTTAAACACATACATGTATTTACATATTTATCTTGTTGTTATATTTTCATTAGTTTAGCTACACACGACCCCACAAGCTGTACAGCTTTAACTACTTATGTTTAAATAAAGGTTTACATTACATTACATCACATTACAACTCCTCAGAGTGCAAGAATTAAAAAATTCAAGAAAAACCCAAAATTTCATTTTGTAAAATATTGAAAAACAAAATTGTATGATCTGCAAAAGTACTGCCGAAGAGGTTTTATTTGAATGGTCACACCAAAGAATTTTGTCGACAGACTCAAAAGTTAGAACTACCGGTACATAACATGTCTCCATAATTGACTCTGGGAGCCCTGGAAGGGTTAATAGCCAGCAACTGTTTAATACCATCGACTGAGAACAAACACTGTCAGAAGATGACTTTGTGCAAGTTACTTGAAACTTTTGAAATCATCAGTTGAAAATCTTAATGGTTTATTTTTGTTACCTAGACAATCCCGCTTTATAAACTACCTACATGTATACCAAATTTCTTAATGGAGGTTTGACATAAGAAATGTTTTTGATAGAAAAATATAATATTAGTTTGTGGCCCCTTATCTCAAATAAACTGCTGTTGTGTGTCTTTCAGCTTGTGAAAGTGGCTTTGTCAGTATATGGGAGATTCCTGAAGGAGGCCTGACTGAAACTATCAACACCCCCTCTGTGGTGTTGAAAGGTTAGTCACAAACCAGTAACTTTTCAAGTTTGGGTACAGCACTTGTTACTGGAATAAAGCATTCTATGTTGGGGCGGTTTTCACTTGAGTGTTTTAAAACCAAAACCAAAGTAAGATCTCTGGCAAATCACATCTGACATAGACAATCCAATGAACCAATCGGAACTCAAAGCAAATACATGCATGTCAAATTTACCACCTTCTAGATGCTGATGTCAAATTCCTGCCTTCCCAGGTGTGAAAAAATGATCAACTGCCCAGGGGTTTTTTGGAAGTGGGGGCGGGGGGGTCCAATACATGCTCCAAGCATGGGAAAATGTGTGCGAGTATGTCACGATTTTTTTAGCCAATCACAAAAAAGCTATCAGAAAAACAAAGCAATAATTTAATGGAAAATTACTTCTGACACTCAAGAAGTGCTCTAATTTTCTGTTATTATATCCTTTTTATTCTTGTGTCATATCAATTTTATTTTGATTTGTTTTCGTGCCAGGTCACAAAGATAAACCACACATAGTGAAGTACCATCCAACAGCCAGTGGAGTGCTGGCATCATCATCGTTAGATTTAACAGTTAAAATATGGGATGTTAACAAAGCTAAAGACATGATAACTCTCACAGATCACACTGAACAGGTTAGCAATTCCACTGTGTTATGTAACCTGGGATTGGGGGGGGGGGGGAGGGCAAAGGACAGCAGGGCTCTAGCATCATCATCATTTGTAGATTAAACAGTTATAATATGGGACATTAAAAAAGCTAAAGACATGATCACTTTAACAGATCACACTGAACAAGTTTGAAATTCCACCATGTTATATGTAACCTATGCCAGGTGTTCAAATGGGGAAGAGCAAAGAAAAAGAGACATTTGAAAAAAAAAAATTGTTGACGTTGTTCTTTGGTATAACGATTTGACTTCAGGTGTTTAGCTTGGGATGGAAATCTGATGGAACAAAACTGGCCACAGTGTCAAGAGACAGCAAAATCAGAATATTTGATCCAAGATCACAAGTTTCTCCCATACAGGTATTAAATATTTAATTTGTGATATTAACTTTTTATTGTTAGTTCACGAGGAACTCTAGGAATATTATAGTGAAAGGCTTGCTGTATTTCTCCAATAAGCAGCCATCCCTCAAATAATTTTCCTTTGATATAATTACTCTTCTTTTAAGTAACAGAATGAAAGGCCACTTCCTTAAGTAATAGAAGGCTTGCCAGGGGAGAGGGTGGGGGGATTCGATGACACTTGACCATACTTTAAAGTGTTTAGGGTTGCTGTTTTAGAGTTCACCAATTCTACATGTAGCTCAATCTAGGTCTAGATGGATCTTTGTTTTCGCAGTCTTTCTTTCTTCAATAAAGCTTTTCTTTTGTTACAATTTCTTTCTAAGTGCTTTTACTACTTATTTTCCCATGTTGTTTGTCAGAATTTAATATTATTACTGTGACAGGCTTGGGTCTCATAATTTAGCCTTCACTTGCATAAGTCAATGTACTTAAGGTTTTTTCAATTCATGTATAGCATTAAAATAAGCTTTCTTTGACCCTTCCACTCCCAGAGTTGATAATGGAGACATGTTGTGTGGTTCTAACTTTTGAGTCTGTGGACGAAATTCCATGGTGTAATCATTCAAATGAAACCTCTTTGGCAGTACTTTTGCATGGTACCATTTGTTCTAACTTTTCAGTCTGTGGATGAAATTCCATGGTGTAATCATTCAAATGAAACCTCTTTGGCAGTACTTTTGCATGGTACCATTTGTTCTAACTTTTCAGTCTGTGGATGAAATTCCATGGTGTAATCATTCAAATGAAACCTCTTTGGCAGGACTTTTGCATGGTACCATTTGTTCTAACTTTTCAGTCTGTGGATGAAATTCCATGGTGTAATCATTCAAATGAAACCTCTTTGGCAGGACTTTTGCATGGTACCATTTGTTCTAACTTTTCAGTCTGTGGATGAAATTCCATGGTGTAATCATTCAAATGAAACCTCTTTGGCAGTGCTTTTGCATGGTACCATTTGTTTTTCAATATTTTACAAAATGAAATTTAGGATTTTTTATTTTGTTTTGATTTTTGCCACTCTTGGGGAAAAAAGGGTTAAAAACAGATAAAAGCATCAGCCAAAATGTCTCTTATCTTGACGATAAAGTAAGCCAGTGTCAAACCGTAGTTCTCTTATTTCAACATAATACTGTCTGTGTGTTTAAAGGGGCATTGTCATGCAGATTTTGCTGTGTTTTGGTCAAAATACACTAAATATATGACAAAGTACCTTTGCTCAAACATAAAATTGCTTTTAGAACACCAAGAAGATAATATCAAGTGATTTCTTCTAGGAAGAACAAACTATAATAAGTTTTTCTGCGATTTTTCCATGACTCTTGGGAGGAACTTGAAAAAATTGGCCAATTTTTTCAAGTTGCAATCCATTTCCATCCTGGCCATCCGCAGCCAAAGATAACGAATACTGACCATTATTTTAAGGTTTCCATTGAAACAAATAATGTTTTTTTGGCTTTTCAAAGTGATACTAAAAATAGGTGACAGTGTCCCTTTAAAGTGTATACAACAAAATATAGTTATAATTTATTGTTTTGGTGTGCATGTTGTATGTATTCAATAACACACCTTAGAACTGTGATTCTTCCTCAAGGAACTGAGAAACTGCAAAACTGGTGTTCCTGTATTGACATCACAGCCCAACTATCACATGGATCCCAGTCTTGTACCCCACCAGAAGTGACATTTTATATTTTTAGATAACTAAAATGTAAGGAAGAAAATTATTGATATTAATTTTTTTTTTCAATTTTCTTGTCAAAACACCATGTAGATTCGATCAAACAAATAAAAAAAATCTGTCACATATCCGTTAAGTTTGACCATCAGTAAATTGCTTCAGTTAGGTCCTGGGCCTGCTGGGAGCCGTGGGGCGCGTGTTGTTTGGGGAGGTCCTAATGGTGACTGGCTAATTGTCTCTGGATTTGGCAGGTAATTAATGCTACTGTATTAAAACACCTGCATCATATATTTTTGGTAACCACAAAGTTATTTTTTATTTATTAATTTTATCTGTATCTATTTATTTATGTTGTATTCTTTGGTAGTTTTTTTTTCCATGACTTGTCTGCTTGGCAATTAATGATTTACTTTGTATGATGTTAGATGAGGAGCCATTAAGCTGAAGTACTATTTTATTGTATTGTGAGTGCAAGCAAAATAATGTATGCAGCAAAGCGTTAAGTGTTGTTAATATTGTAAATAAAAATATAATTGTAATGTTATGTTATAGTAATGTAATATTATGCTATATGAGGTGTCCTCCTTTTAATAATTATATTATATAGAGTTTAGTTACAGACGTCAAACATTTAGTGAAATTTGACCAGAACCATCCAATAATATTGTTGTCTGTCTCAGAGAGGTGTCTGCCTTACAGGGGTGTCCATCTTAAAGGAGTTTACCGTAATTAATTTGGCATTCCTCTCTCGGAAATTAAAGAGGGGCTTTCCAGTAACACAGTTTTTTTTGTTTACTAGAATGAGTAACAGAATCATCAGTTTGTATGACAGTCGTAACCCATCTGAAGTCTTGTCAACTTTAGAAGTTACTGTCGCTCCTTCTACATTAATACCTTTCTACGATGAAGATTCTGCTGTCCTGTTTCTCTCTGCTAAGGTATGGAAATGTTTTCAAATCCCAGGAGATATGATATTGATAATGGGTAAAATAAAATACTGACAGTGTTAATCCTTAACTCTACCTCCTACTGAGGAATACATGCAACTTAACACAGCCGAGAGAAGGACCCATGGCAGCCACATATTTTAATATATAACGCAGATGGTCTGTTAATACGATTTTAATTTTGTTTTTCAAATTATTATAGAATGTTTCTCTCTTCCTGAAGAATTTATAACCTCCAAACCCCTTTATCAATTTAAGACCTATTTAGCCAATCATTTTTGCATTTACAGTTTCGATTTTTTTTAGATTTTTATAGTTTTATTGGCAGTTATTTGGTATTACAGAAATAGTGATCACCGAGTTACATAACACAAAAGAGTCAAAAGACAATAAACAATACTGACACCTCAACATATACAGCTATAAACAAACAATAGTTTCCACAAAACAAAGAAACCTCCAGTTATCTTTATTTTATATTTTTATAATTCTTTTACTAGTTGGTCTGGTCTGGGTGGGTGGGGTGAAATTATATATGGACTGAAGCGGCTGCCATTTGTGCGCCTTATATATGCAGACGTCCAATCTCACCTCTCTGGTCCTCCATAATTCAGCTTCTCGCTGCAATGGAGAACGTTTTGGTGTGAAATCTATCATTATTTTCCCTGATTTATAAAGGGGAGATGTAGGTTAATATATTAATTTTGATGATGTGGCTTTTTTTTTCAGGGTGAAACAACCATTTTTGCTTATGAAATAAGTGAAGTGGCACCTCATATCTTTGATCTGTCACACTACAGGGAAAAAGACCCTTACCAGGTAATAATACATCACATTGATAAATAAATAAATAAAGATGGAAAATTTACCTTTTTTGTTTAACACTTCACATGATGGTTTTGATCCTAGCAGTATGCAGAACACATTGATGTCATAGATTATGAACCTAGTATATGGCCTAGCTCGCCATAAGTCTCTCATAGCTCAGTGGTTAGAGCATCCGACTGGTGTGCAGAGGATCATAGGTTGATTCATGTCGGGGGCTCTCTCTTTTTTCCTTTGTCCGATGCTCGTAACAAGATGAACATTATATCTTTATCAATACATCTTATTGTTAACGAAAATGTGGCATGTAATTTTTTAAAATACAGTTTTATCGTTAGTGTACATGAAAATGGTTTGAGGTCTTCTTGAAATTATGATGGAATAATTTTTAAAAATTTGTAGACATGTATCTGGAACAATCATGTTTATTACTTGTATGGAGGAATAAACAGATACTATTGAGTAGAATTTTACAGATTTGGGACATATCTTTCTTATCAGAAAAATGGCAATTATTAACTATTGTCTTGTTAAAATACAAATGCTGCTACACCTGTACATGTATGTAGTAGAGTCAACTTTTTCTTAATGGACACCTCTATAAGACGGACACCTCTATAAGACGGACACCTCTATAAGACAGACACCTCTATAAGACAGACACCTCTATAAGACAGACACCTGGTGTTGGTCCCTGCCGTTTTTCAGTCATTTTACTGTAACTAAACTCTGTATAAGACAAACACCTCTCTAAGACTGACAACGGACACTTTGAAACCGTTAGCGGATACTTGAGAAGTGCTTTTTTTTAGTAAAAAATACTTCAAAATGGAAATGTTGGTGCTCAGAATATGAACAAACAAGTCCACGTTTCTAATATTATTTTTGTTTCAGTTTGTAGGTTTTGATTAAGTAAACAACTTTCAAAAGACTTAAAACAGACATGTGTTCATTGTGCATCGGTTTAGCTTTGTTATCTCAGAGTTACTGGTGTCACGACTGTACCTCAACTCTCTATAAGCCGGACACCTCTCTAAGATGGACAGTTGGGACCAGTCCTGACAGTGTCCATCTTAGCGAGAATTGACTGTAGTCTAAGACACTTGGTCTATTTTTTCAAGTCCCTAAATATTTTTTGCAGGCTGTGGGTTTTCTTCCAAAGACTGCATGTCAAGTCAAAGAAGTAGAGTTTGCCCGAGCTGTCAAATTGAATAAAACGTCCATAGATTTGATCACATTCCAGGTTCCGAGAGTGAAGGTCTGTATATATATCTTATTGACCAAGCGCAATGGCCATACTGGAAAAGTCTTGACAGTTAAAAAAAGACCGAGGGCCAATATTCTCCCAGTATGGTCCCGAACAAACTTGGTTAATAAGAGATTTATTACACGACACCTGCCGGCGGGAGGATCGCGTGGGATTATTCGGGACAATGCCTGGTCCAATACTTAGAGAATATTGGACTGGCAATATCTAGAGCATTCTGATTGGATGATTTTAGTTATTGGCCCTCTGACTGTCTTAATCGTGTAATAAAATAGTTTCTTGTCATGCTGAAATTTTATTCTCTTACAATTTTTTTGCCTTAATTTCATGAAGTTTTATTTTGTGATTTCCATGAAAGTAAGGAATCAATGAATACGGCCTTTTTGTATGAAAATTGAGACTGGCAAAGTTCATTGAGAATAAGGTATTACAACTAGTTGCAAGACAACTCGAAACAGTCTGTATTATTTTAGGGCCAATTTAAACAATTCTAAAATTATGTATAGCCTCCCCTCTCCCTTATCAAAGTACGGTTAACAACATTGAAAGGTGAGAAGGGTTCTGTCCTTGTGTACCAGTTCACAAGGGATTTCACATATTTGTATTCCTTTTGTTTATAAGGTATTATGTCTGTGTAGTCTTTAGTTTTTGTCCTTGGGTACCGGTACACCAGGACAGAACCGGGAGAAGGAGGTCAAAATTTAAATTATTTGTTTCTTTTCCTATTCTCTGTGAATAAACAGATGGAGTATTTTCAAGATGACCTTTTCCCAGACACCAGAGTATGGTGGGAACCTGCAGTGACTAGTGATCAGTGGTTTGCTGGTGAAAATGGATCACAGAAGACATTGTCACTCAGGCCAGCTGACATGAAACTGTGTATGTCTTTCAGTAAAACACTGCTTGCTGCTTGTGGCTTGCATGAAGCTGATCAAACTGTATAGTTATCAATCACACCCCTTACTCCTTTCCAGTTAGACAGAATTTCTCCTACATCTGTCAAAATATATCTTAGTAATCAATCTTTTGTACTTTGCATTGTAACATGTACTTTTACCCGCGCTCTAATAATTCTTAACGGCCAATTAGATTTCAAGCCTGCACATGCTCATAAAGTAGCAGCCAATCAGCTTCACCCAAAACTTGCCGTGTTTACGTTCATGTACATCGGTCGTGGCCGATCTCTCCATTCAGCTCAGTTTCACTGCTAAAGTCAAGTGTTTATTTCTCCACCCACCCCACCCACTGCAGGATATAGAGTTATTGTTACCACTCTCTGGTTTTGCACTGCTAGGTAGGCCATTCTCGTCTATCCGCTTATAACATTTCTTCTGTATTTTAAAGCAAAAAAAATAATATATATAATATACATATGTAATTCAGTATGTGATTTTAGTGCTAATAAATGGTTTGGGGGGGGGGGGGGAGGGGAAGCGTTGCTGGCGACAACCCTTCAGTCCCACACTGAAGCGATGCCTGGGTTGCCTTAGCTTGGGTGACAAATGGTGGTGACGTCCACTTCCCCTCGCTAAGCGACCTTCTAGGAGCTTGGCATAGGTACACGCTGCTCAGAGTAGCTGTGCTCCATGACACCCATCTCATGGTTTATGCCACTGACTGGCCTCGCATGCGGCAG
Source organism: Dendrophyllia cribrosa (assembly GCA_024195265.1). Taxonomy (NCBI): domain Eukaryota; kingdom Metazoa; phylum Cnidaria; class Anthozoa; order Scleractinia; family Dendrophylliidae; genus Dendrophyllia; species Dendrophyllia cribrosa. The sequence continues at coordinate 44,159,908 of JAJLRJ010000005.1, read as the reverse complement.
GCAGCACTTGGGTCCTGGACAACGCTGACCCACCTACCTTCTCCCATAAAATATGTGCCTTTCAATTGTGCGTAGACATTAATGGTTAATTACAGTAGTAATTTTGCTTTGACCCTAAAAACGCCCAAGAGTGCCAAAAATTAAAATTCAAGAAAAATCCCAAATTTAATTTTGTAAAATATTGAAAAACAAATGGTACCATGCAAAAGTACTGCTGAAGAAGTTTCAATTGAATGGTCACATCGTAGGATTTCATTAACAGACTCAAAAGTTAGAACTAAACTATACATCTCCATAATTGGCACTGAAAGGTTTAATCTTATAATTTCTGAACAGTAGTCGACCAACATTGACACTCATCAAACTTAAAGCCTCCTTGACTGTTTTTTTTTTTTTTTTTGGCAAAAGTGACCATTGAGCCCCTGAGGCTGAGCCAGGCCAGGCTTCTCCCGTCACTCTCTTATTGCACCGCTTGGTTTTCTCATTGTGTCTTTGCCACTCAGCCAAAGAACACCTGGCTATGAAGGATACCAAAACAAGTTACTCAATAATTAATATTGTAAAATTCATTCATAATTCATAACAGTTATGACCAATAAATAGGCAGTATTTGAGTCACATGTATGTCTTTGTAAACCCCAATACAAATCAACTAAGTTGATGAATTATTAAACAGTAGAATTAACTTTTGATACAAACACCTCAGCTAATTAGTATTCATTAACTTTTCATACAGATCTCTACTCATTGTTTCATTTTACGATAAAATATTCGCGTCCGCCCATACAGATCTCCCGCTCTATTTTATCTACTAAAAAAAATCAAAAAGTATTTTTTTGTTGAAGCGTCACATGGTTTTTCTTGCTGAAATAACCTAAATGTTTGGTTTATTTCAGTAAGAAAAACCTTCTGGCTCTTAAACAAAAAAATACTTTATTAAAATTAACCATTTCACTTCCAGAGTCAATTATGGAGACATGTCGTGTAGTTCTAACTTTTAAATCTGTGGACGAAATCCTATGGTGTGAACATTCAAATGAAACCTCTTCAGCAGTACTTTTGCATGGTGCCATTTCTTTTTCAATATTTTACAAATTGAAATTTGTGATTTTTCTTGAATTTTCATAATTGTCACTCTTGGGAGTTAAAGGGTTTCATCGAGAATAATTTCAAGGTGTTAAGCATCGTCAGGGTTTTAATCAGACTAATTTATCCTCTTGTTTTACCAATGGATGTGTGTTGATATTGTTTTATTTTGTTTACAGTGAGTGAAGCTCCCAAGGCAGCACCTATTGCAAGGAAGTATGATAGCAGACATGAGCTAGAGGAAGTAAAAAACACAGAACAACAGAAAGAAGAGGTAAATACAACAATACAGCAAATATATCCAAAAAGATAGGGTTGTGGGTCTTTCCATGTGAAGAAGATTGGTGCAAGTGCCTTGTCTAAACCATCATGTTTTGTAGACAATTAAATAGGTCCACAACATGTTCTTGTCTTCATGGGTTTTTCAAGGTAATTCTCAAGTGTGATGCATTCTTAAGACTTTTCTTACAGCTTTTTAATAAGAGAATTGCATGACACATTAATAATATTCATTCATGACATCAAGCATATGTCACTCAATAATAATAATTGTATATATAATTATATTATTTAGTGAAATTTAGGAACAATAATTGTTCCTAAATTTCACAAGGCGTTTTTACTTACTTGATTGATAAGATTGCAAGAAAATGTTGCTGTTTTATTCGGCCTTAACTGTAGTGGTTTTGTTGATTTGCAGCTGTTGAGCTCTATGGTTGAGAAATTAAGAAATTATGATGACGACCCTCTGCCACAAGATCTTCAAGAAGGAGTGGATGATGATGAATGGGTATGGAAGAAATTCTTGTCAAATTTTAGTTTGTTTTGATATTTATTATTTATTTATTATCTCGTCTGATACCCCATTTTTCTGTGATTTGGATTTCAGGATGATTGATGCTCGTGGACACAGGATATTATTTTATACAGTCTTTGATGTCCCACGCATAACATTATTAATGCCATGTAATATTATGTTAATTTTCAATATTCTTTTAATATGTATATAGATCAAAATCGATTTAAAACTGCATATTTCGCCATCCAGATTTTAAAGTATTTCTTAATTTATAAATACAAATTTGGTAAATGGAGATATTACCAATCAGTGGCATGACAGTTTTATTTAATTACCACCTTTTCACCACCTTACATTTTAAATTTTGTTTTGCGGGCGAGAGTTTGATTAGGATTTTATTATGAATTAAGTGAAATACATAGTGAATATTAAGTGAATAACAACAATAACAATATTTCAATTTTTACAAGGCATTTTTATTTGGCATCATGTTGCGATTTCATACACAATTTCAGATTGAATTAGAAGGTGTTTTTTAGTATGGAATTAAAACAAAGTAAGAAGCTATAAACAACAGCTTTTAGCTTCCTTGTGGTTCAGATATCAAAATAGTTCATTTCAATCCCTGTAAACCGTTATTAGTTTTTAATAAAAATTAAAATAAATTTGTGGATGTCGTTGAGTGGGCCACTTTAAAGTTACCTTTGGTCTCGTTTTCAAAGCAAGGCCTGGTTCTAATTTTTCATTGTTTTGAAAATTTTCAAACCCTTTAATTTCTATTTTTCTTCATTACCATATTTTGAGACAAAAAGAAAACAAAAATCAAACTGGTTTGAAAATTTTTAACACTGACTTTCACAAAGATTTACAGCAAATTTCTGCCAAGAGATAATTATTGATGAATTCATTATATTATTGCAGATTTGATTTCGTTACTCAGTTCAATGATGTGCTATTCAAATGAAGAATGTAAAATTCGAAAGAAGCCATGAAATTATAGGCTTAGTGATAGACTTCCTTAAAGTCCGAGAATTTAGTTTTATCGACTGAGTCGATAAGGTAAATTGACCACCGTAAAAAGATTCAAATAGCTGACGTTTCGAGCGCTAGCCCTTCGTCGGAGCGAATCAAAGAGTTGTGGGTAGTGTGTGGTTTTATACAGGGGCGGATCCAGGATTTTGAAATGGGGGGTGAAATTCACCTCAAAAAAGATATCAGAGAAATAAAATATTATTTATTTAAGAAATACTTTAGAAAAAAGAAAGAAAGGGTCTCAGAAAAGGGGGGTGAAATTCCCCCCCCCCCCCCCCCCCCTGGATCCGCCCCTGTTATATTGTTAGCGGTGGAGCTACGCTATTGGTGGAAATTTGATGACATGAAAAACAAATGTGTATTAGTTGAATGAAAAGCGTTCGTTGATTCCGTGGGGTTTGAAAGTGCCGATTTGAAAGATGATTTTTTTTCTAAGTTTTTTCGGCCTTCTGTGTTACCCTGGTGTAGGGAAAGGCCGCAGATTGCCATGTGTTGTTTAGAATGGTTAGTAAGATTGAAATGACGCGCGACTGGTTTGGATGCGTCTTTGTCATTTTTTTCAACGTCTCGCCCAGACTCCTCCCTGTTTCGCCAATGTATATCTTTTTGCAAAAAGTACATGTTATGCAGTAGATAACATTTACGGAGATGCATGTGAAACGATCGGTGATTTTAATAGATCGTTTGGGTCCCGTTATTTTGTCCGCGTTGTGAATGAAAGGACAAGTGTTACATCGTGTGCGTGTGCATTTAAAAGTTCCCGGTTCATCGTCAGATTTCAGTGCGCTCGTAACTAGAAAGTTGCCTATGTTTTTGTCACGTTTGAATGAAATTAGTGGGGGTTGTGAAAAAATTCTGCCAGGTTGGGGAACGAAACTGGCAGAATGTTTTCACAACCAATTGCTGACGATCTTGCAAATGGTGCACAATGACTCAAATTATCACGTACCGGGGGGAGGGGGAGGGGGGGGGGGGGGGGGGGGCGGGGGTAAGATTTCCGTATAACCAAGAGATTATAATTGGACAGAGAGGGAGTCTAGGGGCGTTGGCTGGGATATCTTAATTGCAAAAAAGTTATTTTTAGTAACAATGCGGACCACGCGGAAACATTTTCCGGTGAGCTGGTTGACTTCTGGAAGAATCGCTTTCATGAATCAGCGCGTCAAGCCAAGCGGAGTCAGCAAATTAAAAAAAATGGCGACCATCGCGGTTGTAATTTCGCATGTGAAAAAGAGAGTAAAATGGTCCTGTTTGAGCAAAGAACGTTATAAAGTACCACAGCGGCTGGATACATAGATCTTCATCTGTCTTTATCTGTTGCAACTGAAGCGGTAAAAAGGGGGCTGGACAATTCAACTTACCGGACAGATGCCAATCAACCATCCACTCCAATCTCTTGTAAGCGTCGTTTCTAAAAGTTTGAAGTCGGGCAAATACCAAAAAAAAATTCGAGCACGGCCTTGAACTGCAAAAAAAATATCGTGCAAAACAAAAACCCCAGGAAAAAAAATTCCTGCAAAGCTTTATATTTTTAGAACAATATTTTATATCCAGAAGCAGATGGTCAGAACACAAATAAATCACACTGACGTTGTAGAATGTTAGAATGTTAGCGACTTATATGCACTTGGGGAGGATCAAATGTTCTATCTTTTCATTGGCTTGTTTAGTTTAGCCAATAACAATGCTTTATTTTTGACTCGACGTAAGTTGTGTTTCATTGTAGGCTTTTTAGCTGATTTCATAAGTAAGCATGTAAGATATTTTCTGACATAAGGAATGGCTCTTATATAGTTGTACAGTGGCATTGTAGGTACATGTATATCTCAATGGATGAGAAATACTTTGTTTATGTGTTGTACAACAAGCTTGTAATTGCAGGGGCGGCGCTACCGGTGGGGCAGGTGGGGCATTTGCCCCACCAACTTTCGACAGCTCAAAGTGGCGGTGGGCGGAGATAAATAGTGTAGCAACATCCTTTGACCAGATCTGATGGCGGGGCGCTTTAATGCATGAGAGTTTGCAAAATAAATATTCCGTTAATTAATCAAAAGCTTACAATTTTAGCATCGGAGATATTGTGACTGACTTTAGACAGGAGATTGGATATTGTGAACCAAGCATTTCAATACCCCTTGAGTTACTCGGACGTCAGCTATCGGACTCCAGCTACCGACAAATCCATCAGACAAATCCATCAATGCTGTGAGTTATCGCTCGGCCTCTGCCCTAAGAAGGCTCAAGACATATCTACGAACAAACTATGTCACAAGAAAGATTAAATCATTGCATTATCCAGTCATTGCATTAACTGACAAATTGAACATGGCTGATATTGGAAATCAGTTTCTTTCTGCCTCTAATGACAGAGAAAATCGCTGTGGAAAATTCGTTTCCAAAGCCTTCCCATACTGAAAAGAATTGACAGAGAATATTCGAGTGACAGTCGAATTTACTTTGAACAAACAACCAAAATGGAGTTACACCCAAGTTTCAGAAAGTGTTTCGTGTACATGTACTTTTCATGAGAATTAAACTGAACTCAAAGCTGGCCTTGGAAACTGTTTCTCCGGTCTCAGGAACGCTGGAAATAGCATTTCAGAGAGTTTCATTTCAAAAATTTCCCGGGGGAGCATGCCCCCGGACCCCCCTAGAAGCTCGCGCCTTCGGCGCTCGGCACAGGAGATTCGCCCCACCAACATTATATTTCCGGCGCCGCCCCTGTAATTGTAAGATGGTTGGGTGTACTACGATGGGCTGTGGAAGCGACATCAATAGGGGGCTGGAGTAAAGAAAATTGTAGGGGAAGTTACAACACCGCGGCCAGGCTTCATGCTATCAAGGTGTTGTTACATCAGATCTGACTTGCTATAGTATCTAGTATGGCCTTTCTAGTATTCCTAACACGTATATGTGTCAGGCATTAAAACATATAGACTCGCAAAAAAAAAATCATGCAAGCAAATCATGGCAAAAAGAAAAATCCTGCACAGTCTCGAGCGTAGAAAAAAATATCCTGCACCAAAAAATTGCCCACCCCCCCCCCCCCCCCCCCCCCCTCAAAAATCTAATGGTCCGTCCCTTACAAGAGATTGGAGTGGATGGTTGATTGGCATCTGTCCGGTAAGTTGAATTGTCCAGCCCCCTTTTTACCGCTTCAGTTGCAACAGATAAAGACAGATGAAGATCTATGTATCCAGCCGCTGTGGTACTTTATAACGTTCTTTGCTCAAACAGGACCATTTTACTTTCTTTTTCACATGCGAAATTACCACCGCGATGGTCGCCATTTTTTTAATTTGCTGACTCCGCCTGGCTTGACGCGCTGATTCATGAAAGCGAGTCTTCCGGAAGTCAACCAGCTCACCGGAAAATGTTTTCGCGTGGTCCGCATTGTTACTAAAAATAACTTTTTTGCAATAGGCCATTTGCACGATGGCGTCATTTGACTACAACTACCAGAATTCATTTCGTTTTTCCTTTCTTATTTAAATTTTGTAATCCCAGTGGGGGTTAAATAACAATAGCCTTAATTTGCACTACAAAACAAAAAACTGAAGGATTCTGGTAGTTGTAGTCATATGACGTCATCGTGCAAATGGCCTATTAAGATATCCCAAACCCATTACTGGGAGACTCCCTCTCTGTCCAATTATTTTCTCTTGGTATAACCCCATACATTAATTATGTATGTATGTGCTATTGTTTTGCTTTTGGAATTCTATTGTTTTTGGTGAAGTTTCAGTTTTAAGAACGGTATGCATAACAGATGTGTGAGGTTATACGGAAATCCTTCCCCGGGGGAGTTTAAATGAGGAGTGGCGAATGGTCTTTCAAAAATTAAGCTTATGAATCTCTCAGTCTCGGTTATTTGAGCGGTTCTCGACGTCTCGGTGTCTCGATATATTTCTTGAAGCCTTTTCATAGCCTTTCTCTAGGCTGAAAGTTAAAACGTGTAGGGCTCGCAGAAAAAAATCTTGAATTTAATTTATCGGGGTTAGTCAATCGATAAAAATCCATATCGGAAAACCGTTCAATAAATCGATAAATTGAACTGAAACGTTATCGATTTTATCGATCAATCAATAAAAATCGATACTCACACACTGGTGAAGTTTCAACGTTATCAATTTTATCGGATTTATCGATCGTTATAGAATCAATTGAAATTTAGTATTTGTTCGTTCGCTTACGCTTTCGAAAAGCTAAACTAGTGAGCAGCACTTTTACGAACTTAAGTTTATAAAACTGATTTATTTTCTCCTACGCGTTTCGTCCGACTATCACGGGCCTTATCAGGGAGTTTTACAAGTAACAGTTACATGCTTGCATTTATATATAACGTAAACCATAGAAGTTTTTACAGATTTGCGTATAGGAAACAAACTAAATGTTTTCGCAAGGCGCGACTCAAGGTGTAACACATGCAGCACGTGTTTTATTTTTGGGGACTAAATCTGTGGTTTTCTCTACTCCTGTTCTATCGTTTTTTTATAAGACTTTAGAAAAGATGTAGTTAATTTTATTGATAAACGGTTAAGAAAGTTGTTAGTGTTTTTGCGAGTCGTTTATATCTTTTGTTGATTTCGTTTCAATAAAGTTGCACTTGTAAGATAAGCTATAGTATGAATAAATTCGAAAATCGATAACACTAATTGAAAAATCGATAATTCTCGATTGCTCACAACGAACCCTTTTGTAGATTTTTACCGATATGATTAACTAATTTTTATCGATTTTTATCGAATATTATCGATTATCAATTTTATCGATTATCAACCCCGGGAATTTATCATTCGCCACCCGTAAATGCAAAGCCTGAAAAATCGGTGAATTACACCTTTTGCCATTCATTACCGCAAAATATACGATCATTTTAGCCAAACTTATGAACATATGCGCCAATATACGTTCATTCAAGTGAATGTTCAGTCATTTGAACTAAAACAACATTCATTAACGATTTTTACATAATCAAGTGCATTCAATTGCATTTTTCGGACAATCATTAGCGCGAAAAGACATTCACGGATGTGAAATAGATTTTCATTTGCGCGTTGATGCATTTCAATAACATCAACGCGAAATCAATTGCACGATTGGTCAATCAATAACGTGGATGTGATATTCATTAACATTTTTATTACAACTAGTGCAAACAATAGCATTTATAGACAATCATTTGAGTGCTCCTTACAAACGTTACCGCGTCCGTACAAACATTTGCACGTTCATGACATTCAATTGCCAAAAATCTATTTTCAATCACAAAAAAGCTTTTTCATCGGAATTTTCACATAGTTTCGTTGTACGAATTCTTGACAGGAGGTTATCCAACCATTTTCTCGCCTTAAATTTACTCTCGAGCAAATCAGTAGACAGCTCCGAGCGCGTCTCCCTGGCAAACCTGAGGTCCACGATCGGACGGTGACGAGGATGCTGGACGGGATATTGTACCGAGTGAAGCTTGTCAGACCACTCCCCGCCGAACGAAACAGACCAGACGTACTGCAGAAACGGGTAGATTACGCTACCTGGTTTACGGCGCATGGCGAGGTGTAAACCATTGCATTTTTATAGACAACACGGGAGAGCGAGGCTGGGAGAAAGGGCTTACAGGCAAGTGTGCGGGCAGCGTTGTCGAAATCTTACCGTCACAATGACGATTTCGCCCATAATAGTCCAGCTGTTAAGCCAAAAATCGTTCACTTTTTGATAAAAGCATGAAACTTGGTAGGATGATACACTTACTGGTACAGATCATATTCTGATATAGGGCCAGCGGCGAATCGCCCTTTTAAGAGGATAAATGGGCGCGGCCAGATGCACGTGTTTTCAGCCAGCATGAAAACGAGGCTGAAATAGAAAAATTGTTCTTGCTTGTAAAATTGACAGTTTTTATACTGGAAAAAATGTGGCACTTATGTTAGAGATAGCACAAACGTTTTTATCACTTAGTTTGCCCATAAATGGGTGTCACGTGAAAGATCACGTGACTACAAAAGGCAGAATATTAATATAAAATGTCTCAATTATTAACTTTCAATGAAAATATGCTCTTCCGAAACCCATCTTGGGGGTATAAATCATCTTTATTTATTCAAAGGGCAATTTTCTATGGCATCGTATATCTGCCTATCCTACCCGTTCACCCCCCCCCCCCCCCCCCCCCCACGTACCCACACACACCCAAGAAGAAGAATGGCAAAACAGTTCACTCTTTCCAGCTGGTCACATCTTTAATTTTGGTCGCAGGCAAAAAACACTGGAGTTTCTCTTTAAAGTTCAATGAAATGTACAGATACACAATCTCACTTGACTTTTATGAATACCGAGTGTAATCGCCGTAAGCAATTCCTACTAATGTTCCAGATACAGCAACCAATAAGCCATCTTCCACGCGGAATTCCACCAGGAGTGTTATTAAACTACAATATAGTCGGTAAGATGTTCAATTCCAACACCAAGTCAGATTTCTGAATACTACAGATAAAAACAGCGAAAATTCAAGTGGTGATGACTACGCGTAAACTATTAATCGTCCTCTTGGCAATGTCCACCACAGTTGCACAGGGCTGTGCATGTCAAGCTAGCTTTGCGGCATTTGCATTGGCCGGTGCATCCTTTCTTACACCCACAGCGAATGAGTTCGTAACAAGTGTCTTGTGCTTGTGGCAAGACTGTCCACACCGGCTTCCATTCACCTCCTTCTCTCTTCCAGCCCCATTCTTGTGGACTGGGGAGCTGTGGTTTAGATATCAAAGCACTTCCCCAAACATGGCCGGCTTGGTACGCTGCTCTCTTGGTGTGTTGGTAGAGGGCTGCTTGGGTTGGTGGTATATTGTCAAGAGTCCTTGATTTCTTTGAAAAGAGCTCTTCTCGGGCATCATTTACTGTGATTGCTGTGCTTGTTCTGTTGTACAGAAGCACAACAAACCTCTCAATCAATGACATGTGGTCCTCAGAGATGCTGTTTGGATTGAACGACAAGTCAGCCAACACATCAGTGATTTCAGGGAAGACACTCCAGGTATCCCATGCTGTTCGTTTACCTTTGCCGGAAAAGAACGAAACGGTGTCACAACCGGTTAGAGCATGCAGCATTGGGAGAGCCTTGGCCTTCTGTGGACCCAGTTGTGCAGCAAGGTCATGTATTGCCAGATACCTTAAATGCTTCCCAGTGCCAAAGGCAATCCAAACCTCATCAATGTCAATATCTTGCATTTTGGATACAGCAAGAGCAACAACATCTGTGTCAGTTGTTCTTATCATGACTTTGCGGTATCCACACAGCGAAACAACAAACACATGTAGTATGATTCGAGTATCAGCTTCTTCATGGGTACAGGATTCCATGTCATCCCTTCTTGGTGAGCTTAAAACATGTTCCTCGTACGTGCTGCACAGTTCCTTTCCTTCGACTTGACATGATTCTACTTGTTTAGCCAAAAAGTGAAAAAGTTCTGTTTTGTTCTCGTTCACGCGTAAGAAACCCTTCCAGTTTCTTGGAATTTGGGAAGATGGTGTCACTCTTCTACGTGTGCCAGAGCCTCTCTTCTCTCTGGCAGCCGCCTTTAGACTGTCCTGGCGATAGACATCCCAGATAATGTCTACTCTCTTTACCGGTTGAAGCTGTTTCGTGATGTATGGCATGAAAACATTGTCTGCGTACTCCTGAAATGTTCGTGCTGTCCCTGGTGATGTCATTTGCACTACAACAGCTCCATCAAGTATTGCTGCGTCGACTTCTGGGGGTTCTTGAGTTGGTGCAGAAACCTTTTCCATGCACTTCACAAGGTCAGACTTTTGACCTTCCCTCATTCTACCAGTCTGCGCCAGAGATGGGGGCCATGGATGATTTTCATGTTTAAAGAACTCTCGGAGGTTTCCTTCGCGACTTTGACAAGCAATGTAGAGTCTAGAGAATAGAGCACAATCATCTTTCAAGGCTGCAACCTGTGCTTGTTTCTTTCCTGGTTTCTGTTCTAAAGGACTGCTAAATAACGGAAGCTTGTTCTTGTTGATTACTGCAGTGATTTTCTTGGTCCTCTTCTCAAATCTCTCCTCAACAAATGTACTGTACTGTTCCTGACCAATGGCTACCACGTTCTTTACTGTTTGGACGACTGAACTGTCCTTAATGACTTTCGAGTCTAGTGTAATCAGATCTTCACTGTCCTCTTCAAATGGATTTCCCGCTTCCTCAAATGCAGACACTAGGGATGCAACATCCTTCTTAAATAAAACTTGTACAGCTGGTACTTGCTCGTGGTGGCGTCGATCTTCCTTTGTGACTGAAGGAATTGATTCTTCAAATTCTTGTGTCATCCTTGCTTGTTCGGGACCTGACACCATCCATCGCAATAAAGCAGCAGGGTTCTCAGTTAGGCCAACAGCACCACCATCTCCTTTAACTGTGGCGTTTTCTTGCTCGTGAGCGTGATCCAATGCAATGGATGAAAATGCCCTCAGAGATTTGTGTACAACAAATGCTCCCTCGCTGAACTCTTCGAATACTTTCGGATGTTTAGAAGACAGTGTGCACATGTCTCTGATGTGGACGGAAAGCCACCTGGCATAATTAAGGTGGTCCAAAGAGAACATCCACGGTGCTAGTTGGGTAAGTGACTCCATGTAGTTGGTGAAATTAGCTTCCCGAAGTGACCGCACAAGGTGCAACACACACAGTTCCAATTTCAGGACCCGACACCAGTAAAGAAATTGAGGGTGTTCAGCAGACATCTTGTCTTTCCAATCTGTAAACACAAATGGTTGAACACTGTGGTCCAGAGCTTCTTGGTACTTCTGATATGCCTTGTGTTGCAAGATGTGAAGACTGGCTGCTGTAATCTGGTGTGCACGTCTTGTTCGCGTGAGATTCGAGGCTTTAATAAAGGAGTCGGCAACTCCTGTAGATGCAACCCCGGCTTCCGCTATGACACTCGTCCAGCCACTTCCATCAAGCCAGTTTCCGAGCACTTTGAAGGAAGCCATTTCAATATGTAGGCCACCTAGCATGATGACAAACTGATCCTCGCCATGTGTTTCTGGCCAGTTCCATTGAATTTGCTTTGCGATAGCAAATAGCGGCTGATCAAGCGTGATGACAGGTATCTGTCCGGGGTTGACATGTTGGACGGCAGACTTAATGACATTCATAGAATGCAGAATCATCGCCACAGAATGCGCATTCTCTACAAACATAGGGAGAAGTGAAATTATTGCTGGCGTACGAGTTGATGGTATCTGTTTGGATGTATGGAATGCGGCCCAGGATAGGAAGTCGTCCTTTCCTAGAGTTTCCTTGTCAAACAATTCTTTCAGATGATTTAACCACTTGTACTCCTCTTCCAGGCTATGTAGCGTGGTCAAATTTGGTTTGAGTGGTCCAACCACGGGTGGCACAAGAGGGTCTTTCACGTGCAAGAATGCTGGTGGAACATTGGTATACGATTCAGGAAGTTGTGCTATCTTTCTCTGTGATTCCACAGTTTCATTCATAACAGGAACGCCACGATCACTGCCTTTGGTCGATGTTGTGGGATGTTGTACCAGGGAGATTGCTGTTCCATGGAAGGAATCATGTGCTGTTGTAGAGCTAGGATTGTGATCGATGTTGTCAACACCAGCTGTTGTAAAGAGGTCCCTACGAAGCTTCGGAGGACACACCACACCTTCCTGTTCAAATCTAGTGGTCACAGAATTTGCGATGTCAGTGGAGATAGCAAGGACACGGTCATAAGAGATGCACAATCCCATGTTGAAAAAAGCGTCAATAAGGCTTTTCTTCCTTGTTTCTCCATGCACCTTTAATGCCACGTAGATGGGTAGAGGATACTCTCTCTCTCTACTGTGCCGAGAATAAGCTAGTGGAGGTCCGTCGGAAGCATGTTTAGTACTGTTAAATGCTAACAGTTGAGCTATTGTTAAACTAGCCATCTTTGAGGGTTTCTCTTCTACAGGTAATTTCTTTATACTTGGTCCCTCAAGAATCATGCTCACCAAAGCTTTAAGAGTTTCCGGGACACATTTTGCCTGGCAATCAGATGCAAATGTTCCGTTAAATATGCTTGGCATTTTGAAAATGTCTCTTCGTACAATCTTCGCTGCCCTTGCGAGATGCAATGCTTCTGAGTCAAAGTCTTGCTCACATGCTTTTCTAATTGCATCCCCAATGGCATGGTTAAACACCAGCAACACATCTCTGCCTTGTGTGTGAGCTCCGAGGTCAGGAAATACTCCAAGAAGTCTCTCCTTCAATCTTGTGCTGTTGATTTTGATTGAACTTGTAGGAATACCGAGTTCCTCGAGTTTTTCCGAATACATCTTTGCCAAGTCGGCGAGCTTAAACACGGCAATGGTTTCACGATCTTCACGAAATTCTTCGAGATACGAAACCAGTGCAGCAAATGCAATTCCGTGGATGGAGGTTTCATTGCTGTTGTCGTCTGGTAAAGTTGTTTCCAACTTTCGAACTTTGTTATGCAACGCCACTAAACACTTCACATGATATTTAGCCTCGATAGCTACCATATCACCAGAGGCCAGCTTAGCTAAAAGTTCAGTATCCTTTAATTTTATAGCGCTCTCTCTGACGCTTTTATCAATTTCAAACGTCGATGCTCTATGCAGCCCAGCGGTTCCAGCCACATCATTGCAAAAGAAGCACTTGCTTTCAGTTCCGTCAGGTTTGCTGCCGCCTGTTAAACTGATTCGCCTGGTCTTCACAGGGCTATGCGAAGAAGCGCCTTCGTCTTGTTCTTTTCGCTTTTGTGCTCTCTTGAGTTTGGTGTTGTTAACTTTGTCCTTGCACGATTTATGCCAAGATGCTCTGTTTTTCGAGAGTGTATTCTCAATTCCAGAACCATAATTGAGTTGATTTAAGCTTATAGGAAAAGACACCATTCCAAGCTCATTGAAAAGCTGCAAATTCTCTGCAAGGGAACTGTATCCTGCACCAAGGTCTGTTCTCTTGGAATTCGCCGGGCATTGCAAACTTTCTTGTTTCGTTTCCTGACAAAGCACGCACAGCTTCCAGTTGAAAGAATCAGATTGTGGTGTCTCTTCAATGCTGGGCGAGTTACTTTCAAAGCCTGCATTTACCAGTTGAAAAATCTTTGAGTGTGCCATGTTGTCCTAATAAAACAATAGCGTTCTCTTGTAAGGTGAAGACGTTTTGGTTTCTCGGTTGAGTTTTAACATACCTATTATTAATTATTAATAATATCATTTGCAAGGTACAACAATGGCGAAACAGGTACAGTGCACTTAAAAATAAGAGAGTTTTCAGTTTCCAATTTGTCTAAAAGAGGATAACAAAGCCGATAAAATGTTTCTTTTCAACCATAAAGTTATACAGGAAAACTAAAAAAGTCTTCATTTAACACCACCATGACTATTTTGTGGATTAAAATATAAAACGCTAAATGGAACAAGAAGAGTATTAAGTTGTAAAAGTTTCTCTTAAAATACAGCTCTACTTACACTGCCAGTTCATGGGCGCCGCCATATTGGACGAGAATGTGGGGCCTGGGGCCGAGAATGTACAAATAACATAGAGAGGGTACGTCAGTGCAGTAAAAACTATCAGGAGAAGAAGATTAGTTATTTTCGGGAAAACGACGTAGACGCCAGCACTTGACTTTTCGCTGTTTGTATCTGTAGCATTCATAAAGGAAATTACGCGTGATATTGATATGATATATTCTGGATATATGATATATGATATTCGTTCAGTAAACTTTGTCAATGAATTAGCTGTTTACCTTTAAAGATAAACTCATTTTTTTTTTTCTTCGACCAAAATTAAATATTTGACTAGCAAGGAAGAGTGGACTTTTTTAAATCTTGTACCATCATTCTTTTCGTGGTGGGTGTGGGTGAGGGGGGGGGGAGGGGTGAGCGGGGGAGGATAGGATATACGTTGCCATAGGAAATTGTCCTTTGAATAAAGAAAGATGATTTTTTTTACCCCAAACATGGGTTTGGAACGAGCGTTTCATTCACATAATTGAAAGCCAATAATTGAGACATTTTATATTAATATTCTGCCCTTTGTAGTCACGTGATCTATCACGTGACACCCATTTATGGGCAAACTAAGTGATAAAAATGTTTGTGCTATCTCTAACATAAATGCCACATTTTTTCCAGTATAAAAACTGACAATTTTACCAGCAAGAACAATTTTTCTATTTCAGCCTCGTTTTCATGCTGGCTGAGAACATGTGAATCTGGCCACGCCCATTTATCCTCTTAAAAGGGCGATTCGCCGCTGGCCCTATATCAGAATATGATCAGTACCAGTAAGTGTATTATCCTACCAAGTTTCATGCTTTTATCAAAAAGTGAACGATTTTGCCATTTTATGGGCTTAACAGCTGGACTATAAATGGGCTCATCTTTCACTCAGCAGTTGTCCTGTCAAGAATTCGTACAACGAAACTATGTGAAAATTCCGATGAAAAAGCTTTTTTGTGATTGAAAATAGATTTTTGGCAATTGAATGTCATGAACGTGCAAATGTTTGTACGGACGCGGTAACGTTTGTAAGGAGCACTCAAATGATTGTCTATAAATGCTATTGTTTGCACTAGTTGTAATAAAAATGTTAATGAATATCACATCCACGTTATTGATTGACCAATCGTGCAATTGATTTCGCGTTGATGTTATTGAAATGCATCAACGCGCAAATGAAAAAATCTATTTCACATCCGTGAATGTCTTTTCGCGCTAATGATTGTCCGAAAAATGCAATTGAATGCACTTGATTATGTAAAAATCGTTAATGAATGTTGTTTTAGTTCAAATGACTGAACATTCACTTGAATGAACATATATTGGCGCATATGTTCATAAGTTTAGCTAAAATGATTGTATATTTTGCGGTAATGAATGGCAAAAGGTGTATATCTCAATCTGGATGTGGCAGCTCTCGTAAGGTCTCACACCATTGGTTCGATACCCTTCGAGAGAACAATAGAACAAACAACACAACAATGGACCCTAGCCCTAAAAACAATAGCAGCTGTGTTTTACAAGGCCAATGAAAATAGAGGTTCCTGAGAGCTGCTACACTACCGCTAAATCTTACGCTTGTTGGATCATAGCCGCATCGTATTGGGTAACCAGCTACTGTATCTATTTTTATTTTATATAAATACGTTTACATCTTTGTAACTTTGCAGTGCGAATAAACGTTGTTGTTGTTGTAGGGAATACCTGCAGTTTTGTTAACAGTTAATCAGGGTACCGCGATAATTCTAACTGTGGTCATTTTAGATTGTAGCACCCTAAGGGGTATCGATCTACGAATTTTGACCCCAAAAAGGTACGACGAGCAATCCCGTCATTTTTATATGGGAGTCCCCCACAACCCCCCCTCTCTCCCGGGCCTTGATATAGCATTGTTTTGGGGTCGTGACAAGAATGGATACTCCAAAATCAGGTTGGACCACCACGGACACTTATTGAGAATTATATAACGTAATGTCGACACTTAGAATTTATTTTCAATACATTTTTAAGTGTAAAAAAGAAAATCTAAACCCCCACTCAGGATTGAACCTGCGACCTCAGCTAGGGTCGCTAGGGTTACGCTTACATAGCCTACTGTACCACAGTACCACCTAGCTTCTCGGGTTGTTTAGGCCTAATTTAACTATATAAATTGCTAACCCCAACCTCAACTGCAAGCTAACCAGTTACTCCGTTAAATAAGTCTCAATTAGGCGTCCGAGGTGGTCCAATCTGATTTTGGAGTATCCATTCTAGTCACCACCATTGTTTTGGTTTCTCGAAGAACCCAATCAGAAAGATCGCTACATTACATTCTCAACCCCAGAGCTCTTCTCTTTTGCGGTCGCGCGGCCCCCCTCCCCCCACCCCAAAAAGTCGAGAATGGCTCCCAGTGCAGTCCCAGTGCACATTGCGCACGGTCATTGCTGTACCTTGTTGTCAGGATGTGGTCGGCCATGTTGTCTAGTCGGTGTTTTCGTTCGATTTCGAAGCCTCCTTCCTCTACTCGACTAGTTGTAAGTGAAGATCCTTTTTGTAAGCTAAGTTTGCACTAAATTTGGGTCTCGCGGCCCCCCAAAAAAAGAGCGGACGAGGTTGTTTCAAAAATGGCCGAGCAACAGGGAGACGGACCGCCGAATAAACGACAGAAAGTAGCAGCCCCAGACGAAGACAAAACAACCGACAATGCAGGTAAATGTTATCTTAAAACATTTTTAGTCTCTATTTAGATGTGCTTCAAGTTTGCAGTTGTAGTGGGTCCTCCGTGGGTTAGTATTCCATGTATGATATCTCAAGACATATCATGGGGTCATACATGGAATACTTGTATGTTCTTCCTTGAACTTATTGAAATTCCCAGGCTGCCAGTTTACCTGATGAACTTGTTGGACCTGGAATTTGATCCCCAATGAATGAGTTACCAGTATTATGCACCAGTCAATGTAAACCCCTGCACCCCCCTGTCCGGGACATAGCGGGGCATTTGCCTGGTGCTCACTGTAAAGGTTGTTAAAGGGGTTATATCACGATTTTAAGTGTTATTTTAAAAAGCTAAAAGACATTTATATCAGTGAAAACGCAAAAATAATGGTCCAATTTTGTTTAAAATTGCTTTACGAGTATAGTGAAACTATACACAAATGTCTCTAACTACAGATGGCTGGGGTGGAAATGGATTTCAAGTTCAATGTGTTTTGGAAAATTTGCTAAAAACTGATTATGGTTTATTCATTCTACAAGAATTTACTTGATATCTTGTTCTAGAAGTAAGATGCTCGGTTTTAATTCTAGCACAGTCTGAGACAAAAACATAAAAACCACCATTACATAGCCCCTTTAAATGCCCCACTCCCAGAAGCCATTTTTTACCTCTAAAATCGGCATTAATGACCCCGCTCAAATGCCCTGCTCCTTTTGGGCAAATGTTATTTTAGAATCACATTAAATTTGGATAAACATTTGAGAATAAAAATCAGCAAAAAAAGTTTAACACAATGTTCCGATGTCGCCATGACATCATTTTCATTTGCCTCATCAACTCCACCATCTCTCACTTTGTTACCCCTGTGATGTCTGGAGCTGTGCCAGCTCAACCACTGGCCAACGAAAATTCCGTTTACCGAGTGGCATTGCCATTTAAAGATCAAAAGTCGACCTACGCACGAAGAAACAACAATTTGACCCGAGCAAGAAAATCAATCACACTCTTCAACCAGTGTTTACGAGCTGCAAAATTGGTGAAGATCTTAACCCTTTCACCACCGCGCATTTTGAACAAAAAATGCCCTGAACACCAGCCGTTTTTAAAATGGTGATTTTTCAGCAAGAAATGGCGTACAAGTTTTTCAAATGAAGCTAGCACCCATTGCAAACTTCTTATTTAACTAAAAAATACATTACGGAAAAGATAATTTCACAGCAAACAAATGAATTAAAACAGTAACTTTTATTTCATTCAAAACATTTACAAAACCATTGAAAATGCTGCATACATGTAACTTACACATTGTGTATAGACTGTCTAAAAGTATTGCTGTTGCATTCAGGTGAATATCTTGTTGTTTATGGTTCACAGTTGGCTTAAAACGTCTTCCACGGCTTCAGCAGTTATCGATCGAACAATTGTGTAGATATTTTCGTTTAACTCTTAGAATTCATGTCAAAATTTGATCTTGACTATTGACTTCACTTTGGTTGTTGTTGAAAATGGCGGAAAAAATTGTGCGAGAAGTTTTCATGTTCGATTTACAATGCTTTTTTCGTCCTCCAGTTTGTGAAAACAGACCACTATTTTGTTTTCAAAGCATGTGTTTTCACTTGCATAAATTAGTTTTCTATATAAGGAATGTAGTGTCCAGTCTTTCACAAAAGAAGAGAACTCGTTTTTTTGGCAGTTGTTTGGCCGGAAAACCGGCCACTGGGGTTACACGGACTTTTCTCTTTGGCCGGTAAACCGGCCAGTGTTGGTGAAAGGGTTAAGATGCATGAACCCAAACCACTTTTAATTAACCAACAATGTGTGGTGTACAATTATCAATGTGATCTGTGCAATGCAGAGTATGTCGGCTACACTAGGCAGCATTTACATCAACATATTGACGAACACCGTTTCTCAGCAATTGGCAAACATCTCAAGAATGACCATGGCATCAAAACCATCGGCAACCTCACCAGTAACTTTTCCATCCTCAAGAAATGCAACGGAAAATTAGACTGCTTAATTTATGAGATGCTATTCATTAAAGTGCCTATCACCCCTAGAAAGTTATTTTCAGAATCAACTCTATGTACATTGAATAGTTAAAATATTTCTTGTTTTGAACGTCGTGTTAGTGAGTTATAGAGATTTAAATTTACAAAATGCCAATTAGATGACGTCAACCCGGGAATCATTTATTATACAACTACTTGTTTTCACCTCCAAGTAACATTTTTTACGAATCAATTGACTATCCACAGTTTATTTTTAGTATTTATCAAATTAATTATCCTCAAGCTGCAAACTGCACATTGTAAATTGGCATAGAAATAATGGCAGTCCCGGGTTGACATCATCTAATTAGCATTTTGTAAATTCAAATCTCTGTAACTCACAATTACAAACGGGACCTTCAAAACAAGAAATATTTTACCATTCAACTATTCAATGTACCAAGAGTTGATTTTGAAAATAACTTTCTAGGGGTGATAGGCACTTTAAGAAGAAGAAGCCTAGCCTGAACACGCAATCGGACTAATCCGTGCAAAACTATATTTTGCAAACAGCCGGCGGTTGAGTTTTCATTTTTATTGAGAATTCAAATTCGCCACGCAATTTGCCCAAACATACGGCTGTCACATACACTGCTTTCCTACAGTTTGTAAGCAGTTCTCGCTCACTTGCATGACACGTGACATTCATTCCTGTAGCATGTGAAACTACTCAAATTTTGAAATTGAAAAGTCAATGCCAGCTAAAGCTTTATTTTCAACATAAGCTTCATGAGTGAACAAGTTGAAATTCATTGTTCTGTACTGGACATTTTATTGGCTGAAGTTAAAAATGTTAGAATCTATTGTCCCTGTTCTGCTTTGTGATTGGTTACTTTGTCTGGGTGACCCCGGTAACAGTGGCAGTGTTTTTTCTGAATGTAGCCTCTAAGAGTAATGCAAAATTTGTTGGGAAAGATGGTTCATTTTCTAATAAGGACAAACAGCAACAGAGCGTTTGCGTGACCCTGAGAAGTTCCCACCCACTGCGTGACTTTTGTGGTCAATTCTCGTTATCAAGTAAAAAAAGAAAATGCAAAAAAAGTCATTGAGCTACTGTACAAACCACCAGAAAAGAAAAAAACAAAAAGATAGCTGACATTGCATGGCTTTTAATGAAGCAGCAGATCAGAAGTACTCAAAAGAGAAAATTAGGAAATCTGCGATCTTGTTCAAGAAATGACGAGCACAACTGCATCGGAATAAACTAAATTCAAACAGCAGAAGTGAGGCTAGAGAAGGGACCACAATACCAAACAAACATTGGACTAAACTTGGACATCACAGCAAATAAGTCCATCATTGTTACTTCAGTCAATTTTGAGTCTTTTGAGAATATAAAAGGATGGTACCACCATTTCACAACTCATTATCAATTTGTAGTTTTAGTGTTTGAAGCTAACGGTCGTTCACTCGTCAAAAACGAGTTAAATTTACCATGGGACGAGTGAGAAACACAATTGCTCTTACTTGTGGACAAGTATACAGTTACTTGCCTTCATCTGTTTTGTATTTTACACATTTTAAGTCAGTAAAAACAACTATTAATTAGTGCTTTGTCTTTATTTATGATCGTGCAAAGACGCATGCTGTGACGCCATCTTGAAAATGGAGAGAAAATGGTTCAAACAAACGCTTTCTCGTAGATAGCAACATGGCAGGAAAGTGAATTGTGATCTGGTGCCGTGCCGTTTTTAGGTTTTCTCTCATGTCGCGGATAAAACAAGTAACAATTATGGCAGCTCGCCGCAGTTTTTCTTTGTTAAGCTACTTTAAAGGCACAGAGCAAAGTACAAGCGAAGATACATTTTTGTAAAGAAGCTTCAACTAGCACAGGCTCAGACTTCCAACTCTCATGGTTTGGGATGCCATCTCACCGTCTCACGGTTTTGCCTCTAAATCTCACAGTGAACCAGAAAACCTTGAAATTGCCAAAAAATTCCGCAAAGTATGAAGGAATATCGAATAATCGGTGCGCTAAGGTCTCTGGGAAAGCTTAGCCTTCGAACACAAATTTTAAAAAAAAGCAGCAAAAGAATACAACAGATTTGCATGTGACGGGGGTTGGAAGGTCTGCAGGCTCTTTGAGTACAGTCTCCACGAGTTCCACTATGAGTGAGTCAAGTGGCATTCACTGTGAAGATTCCGAGCGAACCAAAGCCAAAAAAGCTAGAAAGGAAAGAGCTTTCAAGGAAGCACAGAGAAAGGAATTTGAGTGGATCATGTACGATAGATATTATGTACTGAGAAATACCAGGTCCATCATTTTTTCTAGTAGATACATGACGTACTAACTGTATTCTTTCTATTTAAAACAATGTAAATTTCTTCCAGGACTAGTGAAATTTCAAACTACTTGTCACCAGGAAAACCATTTCAAAAAGTTAGTTTCGAGCACTGAGTTTTTGACATGGAGACAACTTCTTTAGTCTCTTTAGGTACGGAAGACGCAGAAAATAGCAGCTATAACTAAACAAGGAAACACTTACAATCACTATGTGCTACTGCAGCCACTATGCTTCTTGAGTCAACAAATTGTTGGTGAAATCGATAATTGGCCAGAGAACTTTGCTCAAAGAAAATGTTCCAGTGCAGACTTATTCTGGGCAAATGCATTCAAAATAATTATTTCATCACTTTCCTCTCCAGTAATGGTAACTAAGTGCAAATTTCCTAAGTAACTGTTTGATTGGCCACAATTCATCTGCTTTTTACACTCTCACATTGCTATGATGTGCTGGGCCTGAGTTCAAAGAAACAATTTCATGCAATCTTGAATGTTCTATTTGCCAACAGTCTTCACCTTGTCAAAACACTGTACTCACAAAAATTGGACATAAGTCACTCAATCCGTAAAGGAAAGCCCTGTAGAAGTAATCTTCCATTGGTTTTCAAATCTTTTTGTAATGAAGAGTTTTTTTAGCACATGATACTTTGTAAGAATGTCTGTGCTCTCTATCGCGTGTTATTTCAATCCTCGTTTTTGTTGACAGTCAAAGACATTGTAAACAAAAGCAATGTAAAACCCGCCTCCTTTGCTTTCGAAGACATGGTATTTTTAGAGGAATGGCTTCCAGCTTGTGCAATCTTTAAAGGATAAAATCTTTTCAAAGAGTAATAATGGGCTGGTAAAGCAAAGCCTCATACAAAAAACTGCATAAAGTGGCCTCAGACCTACCAGGACTTACAGCATCTTTACTCCAAGGGTGGAAGAGAAGGTTTGGTCACATTTTGAGCAGAGCGTTGACAGGAGCCATTTGATCCACACCACAACGAACAAAGCAACCAGCGATTTTAGCCAGAATTATTAATCATTTCAAAGGCAAATGATATACCAGCCATTAATAGACATGATCCATTCAAAAGGTAGCAGTTTCTAGCTCACAAAAGGTTGCATAGTGGGAAAGAGATTTGTCTATAAATGAATGAACAAGAAAAACATCTGCAAATCGACCACAAAATTCATATGGCTTGACAACTGCAGCACATGCGTAATTGCTAATCTTGTTGTGTCAAAATTTAAAGAAATTTGAAATTCCGCTTCTGCCCTGTAATTTTTTTTTTCATTTTTGGCATGTTGACTTTGTTCTATCCAAAGTGCGTTTTACATGATTTAGAAAATATTTTGTCAACAGAGAAAAAAATTTCCCACAAATTCTAAAAAAAGTGCTTTTTCTTGAACATTTCTGACAGATTTTTTTTTTAGTTGGTATTCAGGTAAAACACAGAGGTCGAAGGCCGTATGCAAAATTTACTAACTGTACTTGTTTGTGCAAATTGCCAAACTGTTTGATCGGCCACAATTCTTCTGTTTTTGACACTCCCACATTGCTACGATGTGCTGGGCATGAGTTCAAAGAAAAACTTTCTTGCAAGAATGTTCTATTCCCCAACAGTCTTCACCTTGTCAAAACACTGCACTCACAAAAAGTGGACACGAGTTACTCAATCTGGGAGGAAAGCCTTGTAGAAGCAATCTTCCATTGGTTTTCAAATCTCTTTTTAATGAAGGGTATTTTAGCACATGATGCTTTGTAAGAATGTCTGTTCTCTCTATCGCATACTATTTCAATCCCTGTTGATGTTGACAGTCAAAGACATTGTATAAAACAAAAGCAATGTAAAACCCACCTCCTTTGCTATATAAGACATGGCATTTTTAGAGGAATGGCTTCCAGCGTGTGCAATCTTTCAGGGATAACATCTTTTCACAGAGTAATAATGGGCTGGTAAAGCAAAGCCTCATACAAAAAATTGCAGAAAGTGGCCTGACCTACCAGGACTAACAGCATCTTTACTGAAGAGAAGGTTAGGTTGCAATTTTGAGCAGAGCGCCAACACTAGCAATTCGACACACCACAAGGAACAAAGCATCCAGCGATTTTAGCTAGAGTTATTAATCATTTCAAAGGCAAATGATGTACCAGCCATTAATAGAGACGATCCATTCAAAAGGTAACAGTTTCTAGCTCACAATAGGTTGCATAGCGCGAAAGAGATTTGTCTGTAAATGAATTAGTCTGTTTACAGATTTTTCCTTTTGAGCCGAGCACGTGAAAAAAGCAAATGTGCTTTTCTGTTGCCCTAGGGGCTCGTTCCTGTGCTCGCACTCGCGCGCGTTCGCTTAGCTCGCGCTGGGCTAAAAAATAAATCAGTCTGCAGACAGACTAGAATGAACAAGAAAAAGATCTGCAAATCAACCACAAAATCTGTATGGCGTGACAACTGCAGCACATCCGTAATTGCCAATCTTGTTGTGTCAAAATTTATAGAAATTTGACACTTTCGAAGTCCACACTTCTGCTCCCGCTCTGTAATTTTGTTTTTTGTATGTTGACTTTGTTCTATCCAAAGTGCATTTTACACGATTTAGAAAAAATTCTGTCAACAGAAAAAAAAAATACCCACAAATTCTAAAAAAAGTGCTTTTTCTTTAAAATTTCTGACATTTTTTTTTGGTTAGTTCTCAGGTCGAACACAAAGGTCAAAGGCCATATGCAAAATTTAAACAGAATTCACTGGAATTTTCAAGAAAATTGAAGATATGTCTGTTTTGAGGCCCTATTTGAAAATGCAGTGGTGTAATTACTATGGATATCTGTGGCAAATTAATATTGTAATTATATTATCTTGTTTTGATTGTCAAATGTGATGGCGATCCACAAAGTATAACTCTAATAATTGTTTTGCCCCCAAATATACTATATAGGGAAACCAAAATACTATTTAAAGCCACCTTAAGGACGGTGCCACCTAAATGCCAAGGTATTTTGCCAGGTTTTTGACTATGCGGGAAAAGTAGATCTTAGCAGGGGCTATTGGAATCCAAAGAGAAAATTGGGGGTAACCACGCATTTTTCGGAGATAATTAAGCTTCAATCTGGAAAAAATGCTGACATCAGCACTTTTTCGAAAAAAGGAAAAATAGATCTTTCTTTGCGGATTTCCTTAGAATTCACCTTTACATACACAAAAGCAACAATAATTATAAAAATATCTAAAACACATAATGAATGGTAACATAACAACTACTGTTTATGTGTTTTAAGTTACAAAATCATCACAACGGAGTCATTATCGGCCCTGACAGCTTTCCCACGTTCGCCAAAAATACAGTCTTTATAACTTTTGCCCATAACAAAAAATTAATTGTGTGCTCAATATGCTTACCACATCCATTTTATAAGATAAAAAGTAGGGGTCACCCCGCGTTTTTACAAGTTATATTTAGATGTTTTCAACTTTTACGGAATGGCTTTCGGGGTCCGCAACATTTTTTTCTATGCCCTCCCTAGTAAGTTAAATATTGTGCGTGTCTTTTTCGGGGGCATGCTGGGATTTCCACTCGACGGCTTACCGTTCAAAACTTTTACTTTCAGGTACAATAAAAAGACAAACATTGTAGAATTCAAAGTTAATTCTATTTGTAGCTGTAAGTTGCTCTTTTGAGAAACATTTTTCGGGGATTTTAAGGTCAAGCAGTACAGTAAGGAGTAAAAACGCAAAATCGGTTCACTTCCATTGATCTACAGTGGATCTACGGATTTAAGCTTATATATGTTCCTTCGGGCACAAGAACTTTTATACATTGTGTGCATCTTCTTCCGATCTATTGCCAACTTGAAAACATCAGTGCTATATCGAGGTGACTGGTCCGGCGGCTGCCGAAAAAGTCTAGATTGGCAGGTTAGTCTTTTAACGGTTATTTGGAGTCAAAATGTAAGAAATATTTGTTGAAAAGTGCTTAAGTTTTGTAATTTCATTTGGCCGCGTGTTTATGTTCTTGTGAAACTCCTGTAGTTTTCATGGATTCTCTGATAACTTTGGAAAAAATTAGTTGGTACACTTTAATTTCAAAAAAATCGTGAAATAATAAAACACTTTTTTGCCGAAGTCTACGGCTTTATTTGATCTAAAAAGATAAGATTTCTTTTCAGTTTATCATGGCACGTTTTTCGCCTATCAAAATTTGCTCTAAAATGAAAATAAGTTGAGAACTGACACGATGCGACTTCGAAAAACACCACTTGCCTATAATAGAGAATAAAGGAAATCAATTGTACCTAAATGCATGAATGTGTTTACGAAAGATTACACTAAAAACCATGCTTGCCAGCAATCGAGGGACGGAAGACTTTAGTCGGATGCTTCCCGGCTTTGGAGCGGCCAGTTTTCCTTAGTTGCTGGCTTCAGCCTTGTTTTTATATCTTCATCAATAAATTGTCAAAAACGGTCTTTTTGAAATCTCAATTCTCCTTTTTGACGTTTGTTTGATTTAACTGGAACAGTTGTTTTTCTGCTTTTGTTATATACTTTTTTTTATTCGCAAAAATGGTAACTGGCAAAAGATTTTTGCAGATAAACAAAAATTTCAAACAACACGAGTTTGGCCGCCAAAACAAAAACTTGTGCAAATTGGAAATAACAACATGCCAGCCTTTCCTTGGATTTTATGCCTTGAGTATGCTTGTTTTATATATATAAAAAAAAACAGTAGTCTGGTTTGACTTGAAGTTTTGTTGAAATTTTGAATGGAGAAAAGAAGCCAATGTAAACAATCTTCGTAAAGAAAGGCAAAACGTACGCGTTCTGCTGATCGAGGCATCGCCAATTAGCTCAAAATAGTTTCATTACCGAGGCTCTGTCGTTTGCAAAATAGAGAAAGAATTTAGCACTTTTAGGCTGCAGAAGGTCTATAAATACATTTTTGTAGATTTTTGAGAACTCCAATTATCTTGTAAGTTTAGAAACTGAGCCAGGGAGTTGACAGTTTGACATGAAAAGTGGGCGGAACTAAGCCTTTACCTCGCGCGTTCACGTTAAAAAAATAACCAGTGTCTTGCGTGACAATCACGCAATGCATGCGCAGAACGTATGCGCAATAACAATAGGTGGCACCGTCCTTAAGCTTAATTAATACAGTCTAAATGCTCATTATTGAGTGAAGACTCAAATGGTAAATAATCTCTATTTAGATGTGCTTCAAGTTTGCAGTTGTAGTGGGTCCTCCGTGTATGTTCTTCCTTGAAGTTAATTATTATAAAACTCTCGTGATGAACTTGTTGGACCTGGAATGATTCCCAGTTCCGATGGTCTTACAAATGGAGAAACAGCTGATGTAATGTGAGCAGTAGCTCGACTTGGCAGCAAATGCTTCAATCGAATGTTTCACTGTCAAGTGGCGCGAGCTCTACGCTCAACTCTAGTGCCATTTCTACGACAGTTACTGTATCTAGCCCTAACACGGTGGGCACAGATTCACTCAAAATCGCTCACCATTCGCGTGCTAACAAAATGGCGGAAATCAGGGGCCCATCAATTTTCGAAATGTGATATCTTTGGATCTCATCAACATATTAACGAACTTTTTTCACTTTTGAAATTATTATGGCGTGTACTTTCAGAAACTGTCATCAGATATCCCATAATACTAATTTTAAATTTTGGCGCCATATTTCTGACGTCATTTTCCCGCCAAAATACTTGAAATTTAAAAAACAAAAAACATACGATTTTTGCGAATGACAACTTCTACATTGTTGTAAAATTTCAGCTTCCTAGGTTGAAAACTGTTAAAGTTGAATGAAGCGCAAGTTTTTCAGTCGATTTGATTCTAAATGACCTTTGACCCCCGCAGATAATGTGCGGGGAGTTCAAATTTTGAAACGTCATATCTTTTGATCGGATCAACGTATTTACGAGATTTTTTCAGTTTTGAGATGCTTGCGGCGAGCGCTTTCAGAAATTGTCATTAGATATCCCATAATACTAAGTTATTTTTTGGGCGCCAACTTTATGACGTCATTTTCCCGCCAAAAATTGCAAAAATGGAAAAACAAAAAATATTTTTTTGTGAAAATAATGAGTTCTGTGCTGTTGTGAAATTTCATGTTAACAACATCAAAACGGAAAAAGTTATTATTATATCGCGAAATGTCGAGCGATTTCGAGTGAATCTGTGCCCACCGTGAACAGTCCGTCGTTGACTACTTTAACTTCAGGTAAAAGCCTGGCGGTTAACAATTCATTGTCGTCGCCGCCAGAAATGCCGGTGAGTACGAGCGGGACTCCAACTCCTGCAACACCGCTCACTTCATCTAGTGACCTCCATCTTAGAAGTGTTGGTTTGAGTCCTGCCCCGTCATCGTCGCCGTTGTCAACAATAAACTCCACTTTGCATAATAAAGTGAGGGGTGATGCAAGGCTGCAAGTTGGAGCCCAGTATAGTAACAATTCACTTGATATGAACATGCTTGGTAATAATAACGCATGTAGTTTTATTCAGCCACTCTGTGTTGGAATGATGCAACACTGTTTTTCAAAAATTATAGTCTACAGAAGTATAACTGCATTTTTATGTACATAGGAACATATTTGTTTTGTGGAAGCATGATTCTTCAGCAGTATCTGGTCATTTTGATGTACAAAGTTGATTTGATTTAAGCTCTTTGCTTAAAACAATTTTATGTTAGGGTCAAATACCTAGGGTACGGCTTGACTTTAGACCGTGGTTAGTTTAGGGTAAGAGTCGACTTCAGTTTGGAATAAAACAACTTTGCATTGAATTTATTTTGTTTATAATTTACCCCAGTTTTCTTGACCAGGTAATTTACAGTAAGAATAATGGGCTCTTCATGCTTTTGTTGTCATATTAAAAATTGTTGTTTTTTTTTTAATCTAAAAGGTTTCTCCTAAAGTACAATATTTTCTGTACATTTTGTCACTTTGTCTTGAACTTTTATGGTTGCCTTGACAGTCTCTCAGAATTATTATTCAATGGCAAGTTTGCTTATCCCCAACAGAAAAGATATTATAATTGCAAGAATAATAATTATGTGTTAAAGTGCTTTTACGTTCAAATTTTAGCGTTTTATATGGGGGAAAAATTAAATTCCTTACAGCTTATCAGGTGGATATGTTGTGGTTCAAATTTTTCATACCATTTTAATAGTTCAAACCAGAGAAAGGAGCCAAGATCTGTGAAATTTTATCCCAGCTTGGACTTTATTTCGAAAAGTCACACGCGTAAAATGGCAAGCACGCACGACTTTACATGTAACCTCAAGCTTTTTAATGCCATTTGCTCCTTCTATTTGTTTTGAACGAGTGTACATTTAGCTTGTTTTGGAGGATTTTGGTGTTGACCTATTGAACTTTTGTAAAAATTGCCGCGTGCATGCAATGGACAGGAGGTCAAATCTGCCTATTGTGATTTCCTGTAGTTTTTGTTCTCGTAGACTTATTAGCATTCTTTTTTTCATTGCGGTTAGAGTGTCGCCTTCGGCATGTTAGTTATATTTACGAAAGATTTTCACTTCTTCTTCTCTGAAATGACAGGATTTGAAATGAGATGTTGTCCATGCATGTCTATATATCTTGCTATGTTTTTGTCACGCTGGGCCCAGCTATTTTAGTTTTTGTGGGATTTGTCACGAAAATCGATCTGTAGATCCAAGCTTAGCAGAGATAGATTCATTTTGTAGAGAGTTAAAGTTTATGTGAGGTTTGTCTCAGACAAGGCTGTGATTTTAGCATCGGTCCGCTTCGCCTGGAGTATTAAATCAGTTTACCGGTCAAGTGTCTGTTTTGTTTACGCCATTATGTTATTCTGTCATACCATTATGATCACATGATATCGAGTAGCCAATTGGATAGCCGCGTTCATATACAGCTATTTCAATTTAGGTTGTTGGATGAGAGCTTCAAGCGTATGCAACGAGACCGCAAGTAACTATGGGTAGTTGTAAATTGATCTTAGCTTAGTTCGCAGTTTTTGCGTTTGTTAGTGCAATGAGTGAGGTAGATGTTAGCACCATAAATGTTTGCCTTCGCTGTATGGACGAGGTATTTTAAATTGCTTTGGTCAATTTATCGTATACACCTAATTGCAGTAACGTCATAGAAAAATGAAAAATGAAAAAAGCCAAATAGGAATTAATTAGCTTAATCATCATTCACAGCGACACGCGGCACAATTAAGCGTGCAGCGGCTATTGTTAATTTAAATTAAGTGTGCAGCGGCTATTGTTATTTGTATGTCTAACTAATTCCTATTGGCCTTTTTTCATTATTCGTTTTTACATTTTTCATTTCTCTATGACAACGTTATTGCAATTAGGTGTACATAAAAATCCCAAAGTACCTTGCGGTCTCGTTGCGTATGCTTGAAGCTCTCATCCGACAACCTAAATTGAAATAGCTGTATGAACGCCGGAACAGCACAAACAATGGTGTGGGGACAGGCGTTATTTTTTTCTCACCTCGCGCTCCGCGCTCGCCTTGCGCTTCATGCTCGCCTGCTGCGCCGCACTCTCCTGAAACGCTTAAAAAAATAACGCCTGTTCTGCAGGCTACCCCTCCCCTCATCCTTTGCGTCCAACTCCTCACCCCCCTCTTCCTCCAATGCTGTCCTAATGGGTAAGGCAGGTGACCACTACCTATCACATTTGGAACAGGCAAAATATATGCACAAGCCTTATGCACTGGTCAGCGGAATTACAAGAAAATGTTTACAGCCGACAGATGGAAGGAGGAAAGGAGTGAAAATTTGCATATATGTCCCGTCTGCGTTTACTTGTTCCACGCTTCGTGTATTCATGAGTTAAAAATGAAAATATCTATAGGAGACTATGTTGAGTTTATGGTTGCCTTCTTTTCCTGTGTACATGTAGCTGGTTATCACAAAGCTTAATGACAGCCCTGGTTAGAGGGGGAAATTGTACATGGTATTTTCTTAGATTACCATGTAACAAGTAATTTTTGCAACATTGGCCGTTTTTATGCTAGAGACGTTAATATCGTCTGAGACGTTAAAGTCGTCTCGAGACGTCTTTAACGTCTAGTATAAAAACGGAAAATAAGCCAGACGGATTTAACGTCTGATGACTTTAACGTCTTATTTTAATTAAGTGCGTCGTTCAGACGCACTTAACAGACGACATTAACGTCTCAGACGTTAAATACGTCTAGTATAAAAACGAGTCGGCCTTAACTGGGACCAATTTAGCCCTATTTGTATATTCGTGCTCTTAAAATTTATTTGGCGACGAGTTTAGTCGTGTCCAGTGACTTCCGAGAATAGCTTTTTTAAGAAAATCTTGTGTTTTCTCAGTTTGGCCGTCTACTTTAATGCGTCCCGTTTTTATTCCAGACGCATTTAATGTCTGAGACGTTAAATACGTCTAGACGACTTTAACGTCTCTAGCATAAAAACGGCCATTGAAATTTGGAGATTTTTGAATAACATTTTGTGAGACGTTTTGTATGATTTTTCCAATACTTGTCACTAAATTGTTATGATTTCATCTGTACTTTAAGATTAAGGCTATCACGCAGGCTGCCTTATCTCTCTTGTTTAAAACTGTTGGAATCTTATTGATACATTGTTGGTGTCTTGTTATGACCAAGCCAAGATAAAAATACACAAGCAAAATAAACATGTTGTTTTATTTCGGTAGAACTATGAAGCTTCTCACACACACTGGTAGCCATGCCAAGCCAAAACACAATTGTAAAAAAACTGATGTTTGCTTTTTAATTTTTCCTGTTGCCCATTGTGCTTTATCTCGACAAATCATTTCACACTGGAAGAACTACTTCAGACAGGACTGTCCAGTGTGTCTTCCTCTAAAGCATGCATTTGACAACAGAAGAGGTATATACTTGAGTTTAGCTAACCAAAAACCTCAATGCATATAGGAAAAACTGTGGTTATGGTGTTAGCTTGTGCTTTTGGTGTTTCCTGATGTTTCCTAAGTTTGCAGTGTAACATTCCCGGCGTGTCCATTATAGCATTCCCAGCGTATTTATTTTATGTTCCTTGTGTGTTTCCTGCGAATGTTCCTGGCATGTCCTTTGTAGTGTTCCTGGCTTGTCTTTTATATATAGTGTTCTCTGTGTTGCCTGTCTTTGTGTAGCATTCCTATGGGTTTTGGGGTGCTTCAAGCTTGTCTGTTCAGCATTCCTGGCATGTCATTTAGCCTAAGTGTAAGTTGTTAATTTTATATAAATGCATGTGTTTGCTGTTGTAAAACAAACAACTTTGGCTGTTTCTCTCACAAGGGAAATTATTATATCACCATACGTTCCTCACACTCTCTTTAGTCTCCTTAATTTACTATTTTTAATAACTAAAAGCAATTTTGTTGTTGTTTGAAGTTACAGGAAATGTTCTAGGCCCGGAAACGGCATATGAAGCTCTTGGAATTACCTTGAGAAATGGAGAACCAAGATTGCAACAATTTGGTAAGACAATTATTTTCTTGTGCCTACAAAAATTAACTTAAGGTTACAGTGTACCTTCGGGGGTGTCTCTAGTATAACAGCTCTAGCGTCTTAAGATTACACTTAATATACCTAAACCCAGATATCAAATTAAAGCTTATAGAGCTGGCTATCTAAATATGGAAACCATTTGGTAATAAAATGAATTGTCGAATTTTTTACGACGTCTAAATTTGAACGTCCGAATCAGCTTTAAAACGCTGTAACTCAAAGCGATTATTGTATTTTGCTAATTTGATTTGTTCTCGGGTTTCCGGACACGAAGCGCTAAAAAAACGTGTCGGCGATTTCCCATATTCAATTGCAGTGAAAAGTTACAGAATATTTTCGAAAAAGGGAGAAAACAAATTGGAGTGATCGCACGGAAATGGCTCTTAACGAAAAAGTTTTCGGAAATAAGAAATTCGCCGACACATTTTTGTTGATTATATGTTAGCCTAGCTTGTGTCCAAATTTGAGGAAAATCGAACAAATTCCCTTTGAGTTGTAGCTCTTTAAAGTGTCCCCTACAAGCGAAAAATTAACTTTGAGAAAACAGCGCTTAGAAAAACATATCGCTTCATAAACAAACTCCGCCCACAAAAGTTATACCGTCATTTCTCCGTCAATTTTCACTATTTTTCGATAATTTTTTTTTGGATGAAAGTTCATTCTGTAAACTTTATTTTGACGCCAAAAAAAAAAATTTCAATAAATTTTCGATCTGAAGGTACACTGTAACCTTAAAGGTGTTGTGATCATCCTAATTAAATTACTATTATATACCCGGCGTAGCCAATCGATAAAAATCGGTACCGGTAAAAATCGATAAAAATCAAGTGATTTTTATCGATTGGTAACGTAAATCGGTAGAAATCGATAAAACAATTCGGTGTGTCAAATCGATATTATCGATTTTGTTTGATTTTATCGATTTCTAACGGAAAACGTTCTTTGTTTGTTTTTGCTATAAAAATAGCTGGTATACAATGAACAAAATGTACTTATTCAGTTAAACATGTTTACTGCACCATTTGTAACGTGAAGGAGTCGATTTTCACGTTCAAAAGAAATACGAAACGATAAACAAAAACAAGGCAAACGATAAATGCAGAAAAAATTTTACATTGTCAGCAACATAGAAATAACAAAACAGCAACTACTATTATTCACAAGTAAATTAAATATGATGGGAAATATTTTTTTAGGTCTCCTAATAAAAGGTATATATGAATATAAAAATTACTTGTGCTTAGTAAAATTGTGGTAAGATTCGGTCAGCTCCTTTTATTTTCTTTGGCCTTGGTAACATAGATCTACCACCATGATGGCTACAATTTGGCACAGAATAGATTAACAAGAACAATAACTATAATATAACAACAATAATAAAACAAACAATTCACTGTTTAGATTAGCTTTAGATGGATACGTGCTCAGCTGTAGCGAATTGCGTTGTATCTTCGAGACGAACACAGGCAAGTTGGAAACAAATAGCTGAAAATAGTTCTAGTAGTGCTCGGTAAATCAACAGAAAAGCAGCCATGAGAAGTTCAGAAAGTGACAGGGACATCGACGTCGCAGTCAACCGGCGTAGAGAAAGCCAGTCAAAGTGAACCTGGGCAGTAAATGTTTGTTGTTTTGAATAAAAGAAAATTGTATTCACTTGTTGTCTCTTGATTTTAATAAATAAGACGATTATAATCGATTTTAAAGGCCAAAAATTCACTCGTTAAAAATCGATGACAATCGATGATAATCAAGAAAAATCGATAAAAAAAATGAGTGTGTCATCGATTTTTACCGATTGATCGATACAATCGATATCAATCAAATCAAATTTACCGATTTTTACCGATTTATCGATTGATAAATCAGTACCGATTTTTATCGATTGGCTACGCCGGGTATATAGTAAGCTCTAAGCCTAGACAAAAGGGTTATCACGGCAGCACTTATTATTCGTGCCGGTGCGGCAACGAGTTAAGGATTGCCCTGTGTTTTTCTCCTTGTTTTCCTCCGTGTTTTTGTATCTACTTTTGTGCATTGCGTTAGATCTGGGTTCGAGAATATGCACGCATGCACTGCGAGAAATTTTGAGTCTACGGTACTTGGGATTTGGTGTAATCAGCGTCGTTTTGCAAGCAAAAGCAAAACAAATTTGGGTTTTATTGTTTGTTGCTGTTTACTTGTGACAGATACGGCAACGAGGTAAAGTTTGCCTTCCATTTTTCTTTTTATTCTTTTTGTTTTCGTCTCTTATTTGTGCATCGCGTTAGATCTGGGTACAAGAACATGCATGCATGCAAGCAGAAGCGAAACTAATTTTGGTTTTATTTGCCTGTTGTTGTGTAACGTAAGTGTTCCCCACGAGTAACGTAAATTACCGGTACGAGTATAGGCTACGGGTAGCCTCTTGTCTTGGATAGGATCCAATAACCTTCTAATCTTGAGGTGTTGCTCCTTTTCACGGTAGTCAAATCTTCTCTGACTTTAAGTACTTTAGCTTTGATTTGGTTGGAGTTTCTTGCTGATGTTATCTGCTAATTAGCAGCTATGTCATCGGGCTTTTTGTTTTTACTGGTCAAAACTGTATGTTTTCTCACACAAAATTCTTGTAGAACACCAAGAGAAGATGTCATGTTAATTCTCTAAAGGAGAACATATTAAGCAGTTTTTAGTCACAAAAGAAGAATTTGAAAAAAAATTGGCCCAATTTTTTTCAAGTATGATATCAAACATGTGGAAGAGTGTTTATAAGGATATCCAAACACTAAGAAGTGGGTTGAAAAATGAGGCACAGCCGAGTTTTTTCAACCCACTTTGAGGTGTGTGGATACGTAATGAAACACTCTTTCGAGTGTTTAACGTAGCTTCTCAAACTGATCATTAAATGCAGAGAAAAGGAAGGAATAAAATCGCCAAAATCTATGCTAATTAAGACTGGGTATCCAAACCTCCTTTGTAGTAGTGATTTCCTTTGTGTTCTCATCATGAATTATTAACAAGTTTTAGAAGTTGTAATCCATTACCATTCTGGCCATCCCAGCGTGATTGTTCAAAGAGTGGATGACATTTTCACCAGATAAATTAATATTCAGTGGATAAGTGTTAACAAAACCAATTGCAACAAGCATGGAAGACTTTCTTTGTTTTATGACTGGTTACTTTCCTTGTGGAGCCGGCTTCTTCAAAGCTAAATGACAGCTCTGAGTGTGCTGGTAGAGTAAGTGTAAACAAAACTAGACCATTGTTTCTGATACATGCGAAGCAAGACTGAAATATGAGTGACTTTGTTACTCAGTAATAACCAAAGCTAATATTTAAGTATGTAAGTTTTGCCTGACTACAGTTGCAAACTGGGTATTTTTAAATAGGACTTTTAATCACAATTCTTACAAACTCATACAGACTAAAAGTGCTCAATTCACTGTTTATAACCACTATATAATTGTCATTAGCAGTTATTAGTCAACTTCTGAATCAATTATCCTTGTATGCCAAAGCCATCCGATAATAGTTATCATCTTAATTAAAGGAGGAAGCCTAATTCCACAAGCCCTCTGATTTCTTTTTAGGCTTCCTTTCCATTAAAGTAACATTTCTCTTGTATTAATGTATTTTTTTCTTTTCTTGCTTCATTGTAAATTATGAATTGTATATTGTGGTGAATTAAATAATACATAAAATAAAAAGATGGTTTATATTTCTAGTGATTTGATAGAACATAAGGGCTTTAAGTGTTCTTTGTACTTAAACATATCCTATTTATTTCAGGGTCAAATCCTTTGATGAGATCAGACTCTACATTATCATTGTCAGGTCAGCTAAGAAATCTTTAGTTTAAGCTTGCTTCGTTCATGTACAGTATATATAAATTCACTTGCGCATGCTGTAATGCTTGCTACATCGGCAAAACTTGTCAACATTTTTCTACACAAGTCCTCTCACATCTTTTAAACATCTACAAAGCGCGGAACCTTGCTGCAAATCTTGTTCTACAGATTGCTTTTAAATCCTCAATTCTGCCTCCATGAAATTTCGACTCAAACTCAAGGAGGCTATGCACATCAGCTGGGAAAAGCCCAATTGAAATCAACAAGTCAAACACGTCAATCTAACACTTACGCTTTAGGCATTGTTATTATTTACACCTTCTTTCTTTGTAATTAATTTATGTTAGTAAAGTAGTTAGGGACGTTGGGGGTTCGGGATCACCCCCAAAGACCCCTATGGAGCCTTAATTTAATGATTGACGCCGCCACCCACAGGTCCTCCTGCCAGTCGGCCCAGTGGGTGGCGGCGTCAATCATTAAATTAAGGCTCCATAGGGGTCTTTGGGGGTGATCCCGAACGCCCCAACGTCCCTAACTACTCACTGTGAATGCTGGTCCGGTACGAGATCACCAATTGGAGAAATCCCACCCCTGTGTATACCCACCCACATGGCAATGGAGTATCATATCACAAGGATAATGAAATCGGTGTTCTACAACTGCATCTCAAGGGGAAACGTTTCCTGGATCTACAAGAAAAAACTACCGCACGATTTTCCCTTTGTGTGCCCTCCGTTTGTGTTAAAGCCCCGGGTACGCTATCAACACTTTCAATCTTGCACTAGAAAGATTACTAATTACCTGGCGCCGATGCAAGTTGTGAGGTATCGCTTATACACAGCCGAAACCCTACCTCTGAAGAAGATGACACTCCGGCGGTGGCGACGGGATAATACTGCACAACATACACTCACTGTGAATGCTGGTCCGGTACGAGACCACTATCCCAGGGAGGTATAGCCAATTGAAGAAACCCCACCCCTGTGCATACCAACCCACATGGCAATGGCGGCTCAAGGTCTTGACTTCAATCCAAGGAACCAAGACTACTTCGGTAAATGGTTGCTGTCTTTTGGTGAATCCCATTGGGACTATTTGCCAGACATGATCAAAGATTACATCCTTGAACTGGTTGAAAGGAGTCTCCAGTGCGACTTGGCTGCAAGGGAAATTCATCAACGCAGGATGAAATCTATATGCCGTTCAATAAAAAATCATTATCACTGGCAAAACGATTGCTATTTCCCTACATTAAATTCACAAACATGTGATGAATGTCAAGAACTCTTCTCACCAGAAGTGGACATGGGCAGACACCGAGCTATTTGCCCCTGCAAGCCTCCTTATAAACACAACATACAAAGCGTCTTCCTGCCTATGCCTTTAGACATCGGCAGTGATTACGAGGAAGGCTATGACGGAGTGGTTATCACCAATTGAAAAAACATTCACCCTTCGTATACCAATGATGGCGACAACACAAGCTTTCATGAACTTTCTCAAATCGAGGAACACTGGTCTGAAACAAAAGAGCGCCGACTGGCTCTCAGCCAGACAAAACTCCATCGGAGCATCAGAGATCTCTGCTTTAACAGCTACTTCGCCGTTCGAAACGCGAAGAAGCTTGCTCTTAAAGAAAATTCAACCCCCGGCTATGCATAACAATGCGGCTTGTACCTGGGGCAATCTGTTTGAGCCGATTATACGCAAGTATTTTGAACAAAAACATTCTGTTTCCGTTTTTGGTCACAGCATTTCTCTTAATCTGTCAAGCGAGCATCCGCTTTATCGAAAGGTCACTTGTAGCCCAGACGGTTATTTCATGAATAAAGATAACACATTAAATTTGTTAGAATTCAAGTGTCCGTTCAAGCGAAAAATAGCGATGAACAGAATTCCTAGCTATTATCGCGATCAGATACAAACAGGGCTTGCTTTGAGTGGTGACATGGTCTCCAAAGGCTTGTTTGTTGACGGCTATTTCAGAATGTGTTCTTTAAACCAGCTTGAACCAAGTTTAGCTCACAATTCTTTTCTCAACGCCGGGAGAACATACAAGACAAAAAATAAATCAACTCTTGCCTGGGGGGTCTGTTATCTATTCAGCAAACAAAACATCAAGAACAATCAAGTTGGACTTATTGATCTTGGTGCAACACAAAAAATTGCTTTGTTTGAACATGTCATGGGTTTAATTGCCACTAAAGAGATTTGGGTTTCATATGGTAAAATAAGAATGACGTTCACAGAACGTGACGAAAATGCTGAATTTCTACGTTTAAACGCGATGAAAGAAGCGTTCTCTAACCCGCGTAGAGAAGGACCAAAACCTGTTGCAATGTTCGCTTGGAAATTGCTCGATCTCACTGAAATTTGGGAGTTTAAAAAACCAGATTTCTTGAGGGACATTCAAAGACATATCGAATGTTTTCATGAGAATTTATCAAAACTGAAAGGAAGAATCAGAAATTATACTTACACCGATGACTCTGCCACAACTCCAAACACAGGCAATGACAAGGCCTTTTTGGCAATGTTTACTCCAGAGTTCTGAATGCATTATGCCATAAATATTCGTTTTTGATTATCGTTGCATCAGACATCCATTGTTGTCTCAGGTAATTTACAATCACTCGTTGCAGGGCTTCAAGCGGTGTTATAATGTTCAGGATTTTGTAGATCACAAACGTATAAGATATTCTCGGAAGCCGGCCTTCTATTTGTTTGAATACACGTTTCGTTTCATGGATTTGATCGAGAGTCAACTGTACAGGCAGATATTTGAGCTTTTTTATAAGCCCGTTCAAGGTATAACCAAACACGTAACTTCGTCCCGACCGATGACTTGGTCTGTGGAAATTGTTTTGCTGCGTACATGCCGGAGCATCATCGAGCACTTCCACACGGCTGCATCTTTTACAATAAAGTTCACAAGAATTGATTGATTGCAAAAAGGAGCCACCACAGTCATAACAAGACAGGAGTCTTCGGTCCCAGGGTTCAATCTCCATGTCATTGTAATGTTTTTGTAGATATTGCTGCCCAATCTCTGCCAACCCCACATCTTAGCATAACTGATAAAGTTTTTCCGGCAGGCACAAGCGGTGTATTTCTTTTGTGTAATCGCTGCCGTATAGCGAGCGAAGGATGACAAATTTGTGTTCTTTGTCAAGTTCATTGAGCCGTGCGCCAAACTCAGTCATGTCTATATTTAGAGATTACAATTTTTCAATTGGGGGTTTCCCGTGACTTCCGGTATTGTTGTGTAAAGGCCGTATTTAGAAAATTACAACTTTTCGAAGCTTCTCGGACATACCGAAGCACCCCACAAATACCGAAGCGCCCCAACTTTGTTGAAAAAAGTTTTTCTGGGGCGCTTCGGAATTTATTTTTTGAAAAAGTTTTTGTGGGGCGCTTCGGAATTTATTTTTTGAAAAAGTTTTTTGGGGGCGCTTCATTATTTGTGGGGCGCTTCGGAATTTATGGGCGGGATTTTTCCCTCAAGATTTGTAGATTAAAACCTGAATTTAATCTCTCAAATCGGATTTGGAGGATGCGGCGAGAAGTATCTTTTTTTGCAACTCTTCTTTGACTTCCTTGCGAAGTTCCTTTTTGAGTTTCTCGAGGTCTGGCGCTTGTGTTTGAGTGCCAACGTTTTTTTTAGCCTTAACACCATCCCTGATTGCAGCTTTGAGTTCGTGATATTTTTCCACCTCACGAGTAATTATGGTGAATTCTGCATCACTGATCCTCTTGTCTTCCAGAGCCTTTGAGACCAGTTCATAGACAGAGTTGCGTTTAGCCAGGGCCAGTGTGTAGATATTCTCGTGTTTGGTCACTTTTCGCTCTAATCGTTTGTTAGCAGCTGTAAAACCAACAGAGGACAGCCCACAGAGGGTCGCGATGCCGGCGAGTGCTGGACTTGCAACAATTCCGAACCCAGTTAATGCAGTGGCAAGGGCCCCTGATGACAGCCCAACAGAAATCGACCCAAGGCCAACCGCCGAGTAATGAACTAATGATTGGGTTCGTTTGCATTTCTTTGCGACTTGTCTGTAATGCTCGGCTTCGTCAGACAGCTCTTTAAGCAAGTCAGAGATCTTTTTGAGCCGGAAGTCTTCTGCATTGATTTGAGTGATCTCCCGCATAGGGTATAGCTGTTGTGTCTCGCTGTATTCGGGGGCTGATGGAAGCACATTGGCAGAACTCATGGTGTTGGGTATATATATGATTTTTTAATTTATCTCGATTTCAAATTCTAAGGGTCTACCATTGAAGTTAAAGAGGTTGTCATCTTTATCCCGCACAGACAGTGTGATGGAGTTAACAAATTCGCCAGACGAGACGTCACGCAAGACATGCTGTGGTGTTGGTTGGTAATGAACCTTTTCAAATGATTTCCCACGAATGTCGAAGCGCGCCAACACACTCGAAGGTTTGCCATTGAGCAAGTTCTGTTCTTTGTCAACCAGGTCGCAGTGTACAAAGTAAGTGCTTGGAGATGTAAACCCTTTTACAACTGCACTCCAAAACGGTGTACCACTTATACCAAGAAAATCTATCAGATTTCTGCTAAACGTTACATTATTGGGACTTTTAATTAGCATTATTCCTTCTGCTGTGATTGTATCAACTGTTAGATCAATAACTGGTCTATTCGTTTTTATCTCAAGGAAATCTTTCACAATGTTATCCACTGTGTAAAACCCCGGCATTATGAATACTTCAGTAACCCCTCCACCACCGCGAGGTGCTGAGATCTTTGCTCTTTCTTTCAAGTTGTACCACGAGTTGGTGAGAGAGGCAGACAGGAGCCGGATATAACTCGGTTTCGGCAGTGGGTGGTCGAAATAGATCGTGTGAGGGTTCGAAGGCGTGACAAATGTCAACACAACCATGACAGATGCGAGTATATATAAGTTTATTTTATTTCAATTTCAAATTCCCAGGGCATGCCTTTGAAGTCAACGAGGTTGCCCTTTTCATCTCTGATCGATAGTGTGATGTCATTTACATGTTTACCAAGGCAATCGACAATATGCCAGACGCCATGTTGGGTCCCTTGGTAATTTATCTTCTCAAAAGGTTTTCCGGTTACATCAAAACGAGCCAATAAGCTTGAAGGTTTGCCATTGAGAAGGTTCTGTTCTTTTTCAAGCAGATCGCAGTAGACAAAGTATGTGCCCGGAAGTTTGAAACCTTTTATGGTAAAATTAGGATATGTTTTTATGTCTATATAAAACAATCTTGCGAGATTTGGGGAAACCCATATTATGTATTTTTGCCCTGGGTTTAAAATAGAAAGAACGCCAAGTTCATATGGTTTTGCCTGCAGAGCAATACCCTTTTCTTTAAATTTACCATTTATCATATCTGCAAGGCTATTAGGAGTAACAAACCCAGGGCCAATGTCAATGGTGGTAGTCTTTGGGTTATCACCAGATACGACTGCGGCTATTTTCACTTTTTCTGCCAAGTTATGCCACGAATTGTAAAACGAGGCAGACAGGAGGCGGATGAAGTGTGCATTCTGGATCACGTGATCAAAGTACAGAGTGTAGGGGTTCGAAGTTGTGGTAACTGTAAGCACAACCATGGTGTGTATATGTAAGTTTATTGGAAAAACATCACAGGAAAACATTTTAAAATATAAATGTATACAATCATGTTTGGCAGACGGCCTGGTGGATTTAATCCTAATTCAAATCTTGGCATCTCCATCGGCGGCCA
Organism: Dendrophyllia cribrosa; assembly: GCA_024195265.1. Classification (NCBI taxonomy): domain Eukaryota; kingdom Metazoa; phylum Cnidaria; class Anthozoa; order Scleractinia; family Dendrophylliidae; genus Dendrophyllia; species Dendrophyllia cribrosa. The sequence goes on along the minus strand of JAJLRJ010000005.1, from coordinate 44,118,394 downwards.
CAATTACGGACCCCCGCCTCCTTTTTATTCGCCCTCAAACGCCTATACCCATGTGGCGCCAAAGCCACCACCCCCTAATCCTGAAATTGCTTGGATTAGATCGCCGGAGGCAGCAAAGATCTCTGCCGCGGCCAAGGCCAAGGCGATCTCAGACTTCAAAAGGCGTTTCCCTCGCGCTGATATGTCTCACTTTGAAGTGCAAGTAGAGTTTGGCGACGACCACAAAACAGCCACAGGGGAAGTGCTTTACAAAGAGGGCCAAGGCTCATTGGCACTTATCACAGAAATAGCCCACAAAGATTGGACTGGTGCCGAAAGAGATGCTCTTGGACTCCATTATGACGGGGGGTTCCCTTATCAGTTATCGTTGGGGCAACCAGAAAAGTCAATCCCAGCTGTTGCTTTCGACACCACAATAGACAAAGACATGATGATTGGTGCAATCTTAAATGACAAAGAGCAAAAGATTTACGTCACGCCAACTGATTATTTCACAACGAAATACAGAAATATCTTCAGGGACACACAGACATCCTTCACAACCGCGAAATATGGCTGAAAGTGGATGGGTGGGCCGCACATGAGTTTTTGGCCGCAACAACTCTCCTTCGCCCTGTGGTGTGCAACAACCGGCTGTGGTATCTCGCGTGACATTCTCTTCGATAAGAACTCCAGTCTATCCCTAACACCACAGCTCCGGTCGTTTTACCGGTTTCACGTTTATTTCACAACAAGGCGAATTCTTTACCAGATGGGTGGTGAACAAAGCGTGAGTGCTTTGCCAGACGATCCCCCATTCAACCAGAAAGACAACAAGTACAACGTCGACGCGTACAAGAAGATTTGCATAGAGTTCGGGATCGACCCCAGTTCTGACTTCCGTTACACATACGGCAAGAACCACGGTCTTGGGAATGTCTACATTGGGGCTTATGGAGAGGGCAACATCTCTACCGATTACGATTATCCAGACCCCGATCTAGCTCTGTTCAATGATGAGCGAGTTACTGACAGAAACGACCCCAACTATCGCGCCAATGGAATATCTTTCGTCCGCAACGATCAAGGGGCGGATACCCAGTTCGAGCATTATGTGCCAAATTATGCACAGGGGCTAACACAGCCAGGGCTCGCACGCATGAACCAATCAATCGAGGCCTTTGTGTACTGCATTCTTGGTTCACAAGCCAAAACCCGCAGCAGCATCATTGGAAGAGGAGGCCGGGCGATCGAAACGCAGAGAGTCTTCTTGGTCCATCTAGAGGAGGCCATTATACTGAACGACATCTCAACAAGCGTTCAGCGTTACCAGCTTGCCATCCAAGCAACGAAAGTGCGCCTGGACTTTGCGACAGCACCCGGAAGCTGGCTCATGCCATCACGCATGATTATCAACACAGAGAGCGTGATCGGGTATAACAACAATCTGCAGGAGGCAACGCAAGGGATGAAGCTGGGCGTGAACAGTGGTGTTAATCTGGGCACAAAAAAAGCCTCCCTCCGCCACATGGACGGCGGCCCGACAAAGATTAATCCACCAAACAGTCACCCATCAAACCCGATACACAAACAGGCCACACAGGCACAGGGCATCGCCCCCAAACCGAAGGCCACACCACAACCCACAGCCCCAGCACCCACACCACAACCAACCCCCGCACCAACACCCGCACCCGAACCGCAGCCCGACCCGCATCACGTCTCCAAGACACTCGTTGGTGTGGGTGCGGTTGCTTTGGCAGGGCTTTTCATTTGGTTGAGGTAGTCGAAAATCAATGTAGCCTGACAATTTTTTTTCGCTCCACTGAGTGCTCCCAATTTTAGCGATCAAAAAAGTGTTCAAGACTTCGAACGCTTGGTGATCCTTTCAACAAGGAAGGCTACCACGGCAAGGATGAGCAGCCAGGCGTGTTCACCCAGAAAGGAGATGACCGACCCGGCCGCTTTGAAGATGAAACTCACAATTGAGCCAATGAGGCCAGGCAAGGCGCTGGCTGCCTTTTTGCCAAGCTCTTAAAGCCCATTGCCAATAGCCTTGGTGGCCTTTGCCAGGCCGTTCAAGGTGGCGAGCACAACAGCGCTGATGGTTATGCCAGCTGCCAGAACAATCGCTTGCAGGGTCCATCCGTATTTCTTGAAGATTTCTCTGACCCTCTCTCTCAAAGACATGCTCCTTTCCCGCAAGTCAATTTCTGTATTGAGCCTTGCCAGCTCTTCTTCACGTTCAGCAACCCGGTCTTCAGCAGCTGCTCTTTCAGAGGGGGAAGTGTCCTCAGCCTCTATCACGCGCTTGTCTTCAGCGATTTGTCGTTCAAGCTCTTCTTTGTTCTGTTTCAGTTCGTCCAGTGGTTTTATAACGTCCTTTTTTGCTTTAAGTTCCTCTAAGCGTCCTTCTAATCCCCTATTGTCAAGCATGAGTTTGTCTACGTCTTTTTGTAGTTTGTCTGCTTGTTGGGCAGCTTTTTGCGCATTATTCAGTTGTTTTCGTTTGGCTTGATGCTCAGATTCAAGAGCTTTCTTTTCATTTTTAAGTCTTTGTATTTCCTCGGTATCCAGTGGTCCATGTGCATCTTCCATCTCTTGAATCTGGTCAACAACCTCTTTGCTTTTATTTCTGATAGCCTCCATGTCGCGGCGAAGTTTTTGTGCATCAGCAGTCATTTGTCTCATTTGTTGTTGTTGTTTTTGTTTTGCTTCCAGTTCTTTTTGATTTGCTTCAAATGCATCATTTGTTTCATTAAACCCTTCAGTCAAAGACTTTCCGAGAGCAGCTTTGATCTCTTTGGGAAGAGAAGCGTTGAGAGTCTTTTCGGCAGCCCCACGGCTTTTTGTGTAAAGAGGATACCATTTGTCTCTTGTATGATATTTTACCTCGATGATGGCTCCGCCTGATTTTGGTTTCGTCTCGTACCGAAAATCAAGTTGATTTCTGTCTGCGTGAGTAAACTCTTCCTTAATCTCGGAATAGACCATGTCATCAGCTGTTATCATTCGCCGCCCTTGAGTAGCCCCTGTAATGAAAGAGGTTTCTTCAGTGTGGGAGCCTTGTTGTTCTGGGGGGAGTCTTGTTTTCATAGCCACTTGTTCACCAGCTGGGGTGGAAGCAGCGCCTGGTTTAAAGGGTTGCGTGGTGTTGGGGTCGGGTTGAGTCCATCGGCGGGCTTCTTCCTGTTCTTCTTCTGTCATTTGATTCCACATAGTATCACCATCGTCATCGTCATCCCCTGTGTCTGGTATGAGAGGGTCTGTCAGTTGTCTCAGTTGGATCATATCCGCCTTCAGCCATGATATATAAATATGAATTTTAAAAACACAAATATATACCCATGGCTGTGCAACCGAATCTACTTCCATCTCACAGGGAAAAGACACTGGGCGCCATGAAGGCAGAGCGAACCGTCAAGCGCATCACATTCAACCCTTCTGACGCCAATCCTGGCGAGACACTGTATGTCTCGGTGCCCAAGCTGGGCGAGCACGATGTCATTGTGTCCGGCTTACTTGCACTGGTGTTTAACATCAACCTATCTGGCGGCCACGCTAACAATTATCTCGTGCAAAATGTTTCTCGGGCCCTGGTTGATAGGTTCGTTGTAAAGTTTGCCGCCACCACTGACCAGGACACGGTTGGGTACGACATCTACAAGATCTTCGAAGACTTATTCAAATCGATCGATGAGCGGGAAAATATGCTTATGGAGGGCATCCAGAGTGTCGATTTGTGTAAGATCCGCTCTGGTGCTGGCGACAAGAAGACCTCCAGCGTGGATGCAGAGAACAAGCTTGAGAGTGTGTACAAAAATAAGTATCGCATAAAGCTGGATCATCAGATTCTGACAGACCACGGTGTTATATACCCCCAAGCCCTGTATAACGATCTGGTCTTCGAACTAACCCTCGCCGCCGCAAGCCAAGTTGTCCGGGGCTCAGACGTAAGCAAGCTCGTGTACAAGTTGGAAAACATCCAGCTGGAGTATGAGACGATCAGAAGTAAGACTCTGGCCGACGAAGCAACAAGCGCTTACACTAGCGGTAAGGAGTTCGCTTATGACCTGGTAATGCGAGATCGGGTGCATCCCTTCACAAAAGGCGTTGACACTTGGATGAATCTTCAGGTTAACCCACAGCGCCGGTCTCTCAAGGGCATCCTCTTGCTGTTCATCAATCCCTATGTAGCGGGGGCCAGGGACTCTGAGAACTATTTCAACCCCGACATCACCAAAGTGAAGGTCACAGTCAACGGGGTCCCAAACAGGATCTACAACGAGGGCATCAGTGGCACTGACATGTGGAGAGAGATAACCCGGCATTTTACCCCACACACGGACGGCAGGCCCAACATGAACTTGACTAAATATCTCACAGGCAACAAGTTTGGTCTCTGGATTGACCTGCGGTCCATGGCTGACACATCCCTGCACGGCAACGGCCAACGGCTCGTCAACACACAAGATGGCGTGCAACTCGAGATCGAACGAGACGGCAAAGGCTCGGGAAACGCACTCTGCCACATCTTCACCATCTCAGACTCACAGATGGACATCATGGACAAGCAGCTGGAATCTGTACAGTACTAAGTAAACGCATATATATACCATGGCCACAAAGCAACAAACCAAAAACAAGAACTACTTCTATGCAAAGCCGGCTCCCCTTCCATCCACTGGGCCATTATCACACAATAAAATACAAAGACTTCTGGCAATGGCCCCCTCCCCACCAGTTTGCAACCCAACTAATATAGGTGTTGGTTATGGACCCAAGAAAGCTGCCATTCAATGCACTAATCGTGGGCCCCACTAACTCTGGCAAGACGCAGTATCTTCTCTCCCAACTGCGAGGCCCCTTTAGGGGTTGTTTTGATTACATCGTTTTATTCTGCCCCACATTTGTTAAGAACAAGACATACGATGGCTTCGTGGATCGCGATCCACATATCTTCGTGATTGTCTGCCAACAGCACGAGATCGAAGACTGGTTGAAGTTGGCGAGCTTCTTTTTCACATCCACCAACACTTTATTCATTCTCGATGACTGCGCCGCCTCCAAAGATGTCAAAGGCCGAACGGGCCAGCTGGTCAATCTGGGGTTCAGCGCAAGGCATGACGGCATATCCGTGTGGGTCTTGTCCCAGCAGATTACCAGCATTGCCAAGCCATATCGTGACAACATTGCAGCGATCGTGCTCTTTTACACGCCATCCAGCAAGACAACCAAAGCCATATTCGAAGATTATGCCGGCGAGCTCTCCCACGAGGAGTATAAAGAGTTTATTGCAAGGCTCAAATCCCGCAAGTTCTCCCACCTGGTTTTCTCTTTGAGACACCTGTATGGAATTGAGTACAAGATTTAAACACACATATATACCATGGCCATGAATGCGCCAACCAGTCTACACAAGCTCACTGTGCTTTCACAGCTTTTGGATGAATTGCACAAACACACCCTTGATACGCAAATCAAAATTATCAAAGCCGCTGGTGAGGAAGAGCTGCGCCTCATGCTTCTCAACAGATATCCCTTGCGGTTGAATTCTATGCCAGACACCATGGCGGGGCTTATACGAGAGCTTGAAACCCTTTTACCAGACATCAAGAGAATTATTGAAAAATAAAAATACATATGTATACCTCTAATGGCTGAAGCAGCTGAAGACCAGGCCGTTTTCGAAGTAATGCAGATGCTGGAGGCCACCCCTGGTGCCGCACCACCCACAGGGTTAGTTGGTGACAATGACATTCCTGCCAAACGTGAGAAGCTGGCAATCCTTGTTTCAACTGGCAAGGCCAAAGAAGCCATCGGCGTGCAGCTCACACACGATCATGTCAAGCGGTTGTCAGACAAGGACGTTGAGAAGTACTGCAAACGGTACGAGGCCTACGTTGGCAACAAGACAACCGAATCCCTAGTTGATTCTGGCATCATGCTCATATCCAAAGGCGTTGGCATGGTGGCCCCGGTTGAGGATGTGACGGAGTTGCAGAAAGAACTCAAGTACGACTACATCATCAACCAGGAGCTGTCAAATCTTGCTGGGGTTATTGCCGTGCGATGGGGACGATGGCTGGCGCTTGCCAATGCTGCTCTCATCACAACAAAACACATCAAGTTTGAACGAGAGCCTGATCACAAGACTGACTTGATAGAATTGGAACCACCACCCACACATCCAACCAGAGACAGTGAAGGCTATCCACTTGAGGGACTTGATGAAGTTGGGCTGGGACCTGGAGTGACCTCGCAGAAACCTTGAAGAAACCTGGCAGCAACCTGGCAGCAACCTGGCAGCACACTTATCACAAGATAAATTTAAAAACTCACATATATACAGGATGGCCACACCACTCGAGACAATCCCTGAAGAAACTCCAACTCCAACTCCAACTCCAACTCCAACACCTGACCGTGTTACCTCTGAGGCCCCGAAAACAAAGCCTGCAACAGAAAAGAACCCCGGGCGTGTTGCTTCTGGTAAAAGGCTAGCAGAACGCAACCGCATGGCCCGGGAAGGAAAGAAAAAGGCCGAAGCACAAAAGCCTGCACCCTCAACAAGTGAAAACAATTCTCCAACAAGTGATACAACAAGTGGCAGCAACAGCAACTCAATCGTTTATATTCTTGGGGTTGGTGGGTTGATTGTCTCTGCCGCTGGTGTTTATTACCAGCGCGAAGCTAGAATGCAAAGGCTTAGACGCAAATCAAACACACCACCAGCAAACACACCCGCTGCAACACCACCAGCAACACCCCCATCTCGAATTCCTGTAAGGAAAGGAATAAAAAAAATGGAATAAAAAAACATATATATACTGGGCACAAACCATGTCTGACAACAAGCTTGTGAAGTCTATCCTCGACGCCGCAACAATCACTGGCCTTGTTGCTGGTATTGGTTGGATTGGTAAAAAGACCATCAAAGAAAACTTAACCGCTGACCCCAGTGCAAGCTTAATGAATTACGTCAAGTTCACAGCCGTCATGGCTGGCACCATCGCGCTGAAGAAATATCTCGAGGACCAGAAAATCCTCCCAGACAACTTGTAAACCATATGTATACACAATGGCCTCGATTGCAATAATGGCTCTTGGCGCTGTTCTCAATGCGGCCACTTTCACGGGTGGCAATTATCTCGCGAAATATCTGTCTGGTGATAACGGGAAGGCAGCAATGGATGAGAAAATCCGTCATGACCACGCCCTGGAACAATACCAAGCGGCTTACGCCAAATACCAGAAGGACCGCACCAAGCTCCTCGACTGGATTGCAGCCAACGATCGGAAGGAACGCCAAGCTAGCAAAAACTTTCAAACCACCGACCAAGCCCTGGTCTTGTATAACCAGATGCACCAAACACAACCAGATAAACAAATCAAAGACTACAAAGAGCCTGTCTTCTCTGACTTCTATAAACCCAGCCCACAACAGCAGAATGGTGAACTTGCGTTCATTGGAGGCACCCTGCTTGCGGGTGGGTATGCGGCTTATCGCTTTCTTTAAAATTTTAAAAAAAATCCCATATATATACCATGGCTGTCCCCACCTTTTCTAAAGAAGCGACATTTTTACCAGCATCCCCCTGGACAAGGCTCGAATCCATCCCGGAAGAGCATTATAAATTGGGTTACTTGCTCAGAACAGCGACAACGGCAGACCCTGAGGAATTAACTCAAGCGGTTCATGAACTGTGTGAACTAGGCAGAAAAATTAATCCCGGGCGTTTTTATGACGAAAATGAAGAATACAGAAAGATTGAAAAGCTGCGCAATTTATTTGCACAGCTTATCCTTGAGTTGAACACACCTCCGGCTGCATAAGGGTGGGTATGCGGCTTATCACTTTCTTTAAAATTTTAAAAAATTTAAAACCCATATATATATACCACCATGAATTCCCCAGCAATCTCCCAGCTGCCGCATGAGGAAAGACGAAACCGGCTGGACTTACGCATTCTCAAGATGGGCAAAGAAAACATCGAAGAAACGATGGGGCACTATGATGAAAAGATTGAAAGAAATGTAAAGATTGCAAAGGACGAAAACGTGACTCTATTGAAAAAACTAAGAGCTATCAAAGCTTTACAATCAGATACAGCTGTCTGTGGCTATCTCTTTGAACTGCTGGAGAAAGCAAATGAGCTTTAAACTTTCAATACAATAATATATGGAGGCCAAACTCTCAGAGATCTATTACGGCCCGAAAGGCTACTGGAAAGGTCTTGCCGCTGTCAAAAAGCTAGCTGCAGCGGCCAAGGTCTCTGATGATGTCGCAAAGAAATGGCTGGTCAAACAAGCCCTCTGGCAAGTTTACCTCCCAGCGCCACGCCATATCCCTCGGCCCAAGTTTGATGTCTCATCACCCAATGCAGTGCATCAAGCAGATCTTCTCTTCCTGCCCCACGACAAACTTCCACGCGGGAGAAAGGTTTACAAATACGCATTAACCCTTGTAGATGTGGCTAGCCGTTACAAAGCAGCAGAGCCTCTGACTTCGAAAGAGTCTGAAGAAGTGGCTAAAGTATTTGCGCGAATTTACAGACGTGGGCCTTTGAAATGGCCTCAACTCTTCCAAGTTGACCCTAAGAAAGAGTTTATGGGTGCTGTGACAAAAGAGATGGATAACAACAAAACAACCATTCGTCGTGGGCGAGTTGATATCCACAGAGACCAAGCAATTGTGGAGAGATTCAATCGCACCCTGGCTGAAAGGTTGTTTGGTTATCAGTATGCCGTTGAAATGAATATGCCTTCTGGCTGTTCGACTGCTTGGGTCAAAAGACTGCCAGATGTTGTCTCGGCCTTGAACAATGAAGTAACAAGACTAACTGGCAAGAATCCAAAGGATGCAATCAAAGAGAAAGCAATATCCTCCAAGCCCGCGACTCCATATGCTAGACCTGTGGGGGTGAATGAGAAGAAGCTCCCACCACGGGTGAGTGTGAGATATTTGTATCAGCCTGGCGAGCTGGAAGGGGGTGGGAGGTGTGCGACCGACCCGATCTGGTCTTTGAAGGTCTACCAAATACAAAGGATTGTAACCAAGCCGAATGAGCCAGTGGTTTATTATCTATACGACGGGCCTAAGCGAGGCTTCGTTCGTGTGGAGCTGATGGTTGTGCCCGCGGGTACTCAGTTGCCACCGATATCTTTGTGACCATATGCCAGCGTGTGGATGCCATCATCCTTGATCCAGCGCTTGGAGTCAAAGGGAGAGAGCGTTGTCTTGGTGATGTGCTCGCCGAAGATTTGGTGGCCTTTGCTTCTGAGCCTGTCCATCCCGTGCTTGAAGGTTCTCCTGTCGAAGAGGGCGTCCTTGTAATTCTGGTGGGTGATCTCTTTCTTTTTGACAACCTTGGTGGTGCCCTTTGCTTTCTTGATGTTTTTGTCGTCATCAAGAAGGATTGAGTACATCTTCGAGCGAAGACACACAGTCTCCGAGATCGGCTTACCTGCGCACTCGTCCTTCATCTTGCCGATGACCTTCTTGTTCTTCTGGCTGTGGAGTGGATGGCCCTTGGGATAATCACTTGTGTCGTAGAGTTCATCCAGAAGGTTCTCCATGTCTTTGTAGACATCCTCCGTCTTGATCTCGAGGAGTAGGGAGTCTGTGTCTGTGTAGAGTAGGTCTACTCGCGGGCCGTACTTCAGCTTGAGATGCTTGTAATAAAAGTCATACATCAGTGTTTTGGATAGATCAAGGATGCACATGCCTGTGTAAACTGGGCGGTTGAATTTGATTTTCTCCTTGTGCATCTGGAGACCCGCTAGTTTGGGTCCAAAGATAGTTGCTCTGGAAAACAGCGGGCTTGCAATGAGCTTTCTATCTTGTCCTGCTCGTGCGCCCGTACAAGCTTCATGTCAATTCAGTTTCTGAGGTTCTCCATTGTCTTACCGAAGACTGAGTTGTTCATAAGCTTGAAGAAGTTCTTCTCAAAGTCGGAAGTGGCCTTCTTCCTGAGCTCGGTGTTCAGGGAGATGTATGGCTCCATCCAAGCCCTCTGCTCGAACTTGAGCATTTTGTGGATTTTCGTCAACTTCATCCCAAGATCCAGGTACTGCTGGAGATTTCTGTAATGCAGCACGTACCGGGATTTGTTGTTCAGGGTAAGGAGCAACTTCTGCGTCTTGTCTTTTGGCTGTCCCTCTGCCAAGGCCCTTTGGTATGGCGACATCCATTCCTTTGGAACGACATGACTTTCTGGGGCAAGAGGATAAGCGTTGTGCTCATCATGCAGCTCCTCGGGGTACTCAAGATCAACCTCGAGAATGTAACCAATCTTTCTGTTTGGCCTCCATCTTCTGATCTGGTGTTGTGTTGGAAAGACAGGGCACCATGCGAAGTTGCCAACTGGGAGAGGCTGACTCATGGCCCATCCATAGAGATTGTTGGCATCGAGATACATGATGTAACTTGACTCTTCGTTGGGGTTGTGGTCACTAAGATAGGGGTTGTTGGCCATACAGTGCCGCATGCTCTCCATGGATATGCCACCTCGCAAGCCTCTTTCAACAAAGAGGTGCATGTTGACGTCTGTGAGAAGCTCCAGGTTGATTTTCGTATACCTGAGAAGAGCATCCCATGAGAGACCAGGGCTTGTATAATAATGTGCCGGGTCAAGCTTGTAATGTTGTAGACATGTTTTTCTGAAGTTCTCAAAAACATCAGCCAGAAGAAGCACATCTGTCTCAAGGTAGAGGTCGTGGTAATCCCCAAGCGTCTTGCACCCAAATACCTCCCACACTTTTTGCGCGTGGGCGTATTCTTTGTCTGAGATGCCTTCCTTCTTGAGCTCGCTGTAGAAGGCATCCTTCGGCGGTAGAGAGGCCTCATCGAATCGAGCCCAAGAGTCCATGTATTCGTATGGGTAAATCCCTTTTTGCAGGAGAAGGCCGCGTCTGGCTTGGTTCTTCTCGTGGCTTGCCGTGATTGTGAAGGACTCTGGCTTGTTTGCTTCAACCAGGGCACTGAGGCTTGACTGCATGAACTGCAAGCTGTCAATGAACCTAAGCGTACCGAGGGAGAAAGAGATGTATTTCTCCATGTTGTTTGGGATGCATTTCAAATCAGAATGCACATCCGCAATTCCACTCATGATGTGGTGTGCATCATAACCCTTCAAGTTGTGAAAGATTACCGGGATTATTTCCGTTTTCGGGTTGGTTCTGAAATGGTTGATGTTGCAAGAATGGTGAGCCGCACCCCGATATTTGCCTGTGATGTGGCAATGATCTTTGACTGCGTCTCGAACAGAGTCTTGTATGAGGGGCTCCTCACAGTAGAGACAATCGACTTGCTCTGGTAGATTATCAGGGGGTGCCTTCCTTTTGTTCCATGGCCCGATGAATGGGTACACTTCCGGTTCGCTATCATAGCTGCTGAGAAAGACTTTGAATGAATCTTTGTAGCATTTGTTGGTGAACCGATGAACGAAGCCCTCGTATTCTCCGGTGTTTGGGCTATAGATCGCAATGGCATCCCTGAAGTTATCCTTGATGAGAGGCTTGTCACAGATGTGGCAATCTGTTGCACGGTTAAACTCTGCCCAGTCTGCTCTTCTCATGGAGAGTGGTGCCTTGTGTTTCAACTCGTCTCTAATCACTCCTTCCAACTGTTGAAGAGTGTCAAGAAAGACTGGCACGGCGTCCTCTCCTCTGTAAAGATAAGGGCCCTTTGTCTCTCCATCAGAGCGAACAGCCAACATGCAGAACTCGCAGGGCTTATATAAGGATGTTTCTGTGGTGCTGCTCTTTTGTGGATCTGGGATACAGCCGTGGACCTTTTCGACAATGCTTTCGAAGTCAGCATAGGCTTCTTCTTCTTCTCCAAGGCTTCTTCATCTGGTTTTGGAAGTTCTTGAAGTTGAGGAAGTTTTCGCCTTCTTTTGGCATTTCAGCTCGTGCTGGTCTGCCTTTGACTCCTCTGCAATAGAATAGATGATCGGTTAGAACCCGTTCTGAAGAAAAGGCTTGGAGACACCTGTCACAGTGATGCATGCGGCGCCTTGCGTTGAACTCGCTGTGCAGAAGCCTGCTCATGCTCTTGATGAAACAATAATGTGAGGTGTGAGTGTTTGTGAGCAACATCAGATTAATCCTTCGCAGATTGGGATCTTCTAGCTCACTGACTCTGATCACAACCACCTTATTGTTCTTGTATCCATAAATGTTGATTGGAAGGTTGTTTTGCCGTTCAACCTTGGAAATCTGACTCAATGGTGTTGGAAAATCAACTCCAGTTAAGTCTAGACCATCATCAATGGGATAACTGCCTGTTCTGTTTGCGTTAACATTTACAGGAAACAATGCCGATCGCAGTGCCCAGTGGAGACACTGGTTATCTCTGTTCTTCACATTGATAATGGCCTGCTTTGGCCTGAGTTTTGATGGGGTTGGGATAAATGTGCCACCTCGTAGAGGATGGTATGTCCCGAACTCAAGGTAAACAGTTTTGATGTTCTCAATCACCCAACCAGAGCCCAACTGCTGCCATCTGGCAATCTCTTCCTCAAAATCATTAACAATGCCTTCCAGGGTGTCCTCCTCTCGAAGCTGATAGAGGTGTGTTACAATCAGTGGATTGGCGTTACAAAAGAAGTGATTAATTTTTCGATTGTCATCGCCTTCCATTGAAAAGTCTACACCGAATGACAAAGTGACCTTCACCCCGCCAAGTTCTGTGACTTCGCGTGCAATTTTCTGGAGAAAAGCCGCCCGATTAGTTATGAAGAATGAATTGAGGTCCTTGATGGGGTAATCATCAGGGACGTTCATCTTATAACCATGCAACCAATTACCGAAGTAATCGTGGTTCCTTGGATTGAAGTCAAGACGTTGAGCCGCCATGTTATATATAGGGGTTTTATTTTCTTCAGTTGGTGATCTCGTGCCGGGGCTCTGTGCCATTGCCATGTGGGTTGGTATGCACAGGGGTGGGGTTTCTTCAATTGGCAATACCTCCATGGGGTGGTGATCTCGTACCGGACCAGGTGGTGATCTCGTACCGGACCAGCATTCACAGTGAGTAGTTAGGGACGTTGGGACGTTCGGGATCACCCCCAATGACCCCTATGGAGCCTTAATTTAATGATTGACGCCGCCACCCACTGGGCCGACTGGCAGGAGGACCTGTGGGTGGCGGCGTCAATCATTAAATTAAGGCTCCATAGGGGTCTTTGGGGGTGATCCCGAACCCCCAACGTCCCTAACTACTTAGTAATCATAGTTAATTATGCATGCTTTTTTAGGTTGTTGTAAAGCAACAGGTTTGTGGATCACATTAAAGTAAAAAAATTCCATTCACACGCATGTTAAAAGATGTTGAGATGAGAAATCACAAATAACAAATAAATCAAAGTCTCAATCGTGTTTCATGAAAAAAGAAATACACCCGTAGCTCTAAACACATTTCACTTAAAAAGTTTAGGGGACCCTCTTTCAATATATTTCTGTTTTGGAAGAAGACTATAGCTCATAACAGATTTCTTGCTCATCTTTATCCCGCCCATTAAGGTTTTACTGTTTTTTGCTGAAACTGTTATTAAACAGCTCTGTGTTGCTCTTTTTATTTATCTAACAGATAGCAAATCATTTGGTGAAACATCAGCAACTGCCACAAGGTAAGAAAAATTTTATTTTCAAGATTATATTCATAATAGATTTATGCATTTAACAATGGCAGCAACTGAAGTTAGCAGATAGATTGGTTTAATCAATCTTAGAGCAGTTTTCAATTGAGTGTCGTAAAATCAAAACCATAGTAACCGCTCTGGCCAATCACAACAGACAGACAATCCAATGATCCAATCAGAACTCAAAGAAATCCATGTAGCCAGCACCAAGTGCAGGAAAACACATGCAAACAAGTCACAATTGGTTTTGGTTTTACTTCTGACCGGTTGAAAAAGTGGTGCAAGATTTCTTAGCTGATCACATCCCACAGCAATGCAAAGCGATAGAAATCAAGAAATTACTTTCGACACTCGATTGAAAACTGCTCTCAAGCAGAAAAACTAAAACCAGTAAAAGTTATTTTTCTTTTCAATGAATAACAAATGCTGGTGCTACATTTTTCTCTTTGTAGCACGACTGCTAACGGCAATCGTGGTCCAAAAGAATGGCATCAGCATGTGACACCAGATCTCAGGAATCATCTTGTACATAAACTGTAAGTTACACCCTGTTTTATGACCATGTATTGACACCTTGTCTCAGTTCAGATGATTGTGTTGTTAGATGGTGATTTTTAAGCCATTGGCATGTGAAAGAACCCACTCACCGTTTGAAAAAGAATAGGGAGCAGTGAGTGGTACAACCTTTCCTTGTGGAAAGGGAGGGGGTTAAGACATGGCCCGCAGTAATTAGTGCAAGCTGTTGTGATGTCCCTGCCAAGCCTGGCAAAGCTGAATAAAGGTTAAGATAAAGATTATTTAACCTATTGACACCTGTGCCGGCATCAGCTGGCCATGTATCTGCACACACATGCATATGTCCCCCTTGGCCATCAGTAATTTAATAATACTGTACAGAGAATGATGGGTGAAGAGAGACTGCTTGTAACAATGTGTCATGCTTTGGAATACACTGCTTGTGCTGAGACAAGGACTAAAGTATTTATATGTTAAACACTGAATTTTTATCTTGTAGTGTCACAGCTATATTCCCAACTCCAGTTCATGATCCTGCGGCTCTAAGAGATCGGCGCATGGGCAATCTTGTTTCATATGCACGCAAAGTAGAGGGAGACATGTATGAGACGGCAAATAGTAGGGTAAGTTGATGTGACTTGTTGTAGTTTAAGAGAGGTATACAGTACATCATGACATTTACCGGTATGGAAACCTGATCTTAGACCTGTTAACCCTTTAATGCCCAAGAGTGCCAAAAATCAAAATTAAAGAAAATTCCCAAATTTTGTAAAATATTGAAAAACAAATGGTACCATGCAAGACTACTACCAAAGAGGTTTCATTTGAATGGAAACACAATAGGATTTGGTCAACAGACTAAATAGTTAGAACTACATGTACATTGCATGTCTCCGTTATTGACTTTGGGAGTGAAAGGGTTTATAGTGGAATAAGTCAAAGTTGATATACAATGTAGGTGTTTAAGTTGCTCAGTTTTATTGGAATATTTTGCAACAAGTAGGTTTTGTTTCCAGCATTTCAAGCAAGTGAGTGTCAGCAAATTTTTAGAGAAAAAAAAAACTCATTATTATACTTTTATTAACACAGGAGGAATATTATCACCTATTAGCTGAGAAAATCTACAAAATTGAAAAAGAACTAGAGGAAAAACGACAGAGGAGACTCACTCAGCAACTGAGAGGCAGCCTTCCCCTTGGGGGAGGACAGGGTAAGTAAAATGTCATAAATTTCAAAAATACAGGGTTGGAAAAGTTCTAATTTGACAGCACTCGCCATTTGAGTAAGTGGCTTTCACAAATGCGCCAAAAGTACTTGCCCAAGAAGATTCCACATCTTGCATGGGCGAGTGTTAATTTCCATCCCCGGATTATAATTGCAATATTTAAGTAACAAAGAAGTGTGTTATTTTTTTCCACGTATTTTATTTTGACCTGTACCGGGGCTGTCAGTAGTAGCTAGCTGGCAACCAGTTATTGGCTGGCAGATGAAAGTAAAAATTACCAATAACTCATAGTTTGAACATTGTGTAAAGGTAATAGCTGTGGGAAGATATTTTAAGGATAAAGCTACCTGCTTTCTTTGTGTAATCAGCTGCTTCACAATTTTATGACAGCACTGAAAATTTGACATGTTTTGACATTTTGACATGATATTGCATTGTTTATTTGCTTCATGCAGAAAAGGGCTACCAATTGCTTGGCTACTTGAAAGAGAAGGGAAATCAATTAAAACTTTGAGTAGATAAATGAGACATTCATAGCATAACAGGCGGAGTGATGAATAATAACATGCATATACATGTAGTTATAAACACATCAATGTGACAAGTCACTGAACATTACTAACAATTTATTTTGCCTTTATGTATTCTAGTTCAATTTCCCCAATTAAATGGTGAATTGGGAAGTTCCCAGATTCCTACAGCACAAGCTGTAGCAGTTGCTGCCGCACAGCAGCACAGACAACCCTCTTACGATGTGAGTCCACCTGCATCTATGCAGCCTCAAAACACCTCAGCGCAAGCACCTTCCATGACGTCACCACCCCTTCAAATGTCAGCTCATCTGCAGATGACAGCACAAGCACCTGCTGCAGCTGCCCAACCTCAAACAACACAGCCTTCTGCCGCTCCTCTTACAAAACAACAATTTCCTAACCAGATGTCGCCATCTAAACCGATGATGACCCCTCCTCGTTCCCAAGGAAAAACTCCTCCTCGTGAAAGTGGTAAAAATATCGGGAAGGCAAATAATCGGGCACAGTCACCTGCGTCACAAGGGGATCCATCCACTCCGGGTGGATATGCTTCCGCAACAGAGAATAAACCTAATTTACAGTCTCAGATGCTGTCAATCAAGAGTGAACCAGCCACCCCTCCTCCTCCGCAGTCACAGTCAGGAAAGGGCAAGGTTTGTTCTTCTTGCTGTTTTGTAACCTAAAGAAACTGATTAGAATACTTAAGTTTTTTTTTGTTTGAAAGAAAAAAACTGTACCACATCCAAACTCCATTATG
Source organism: Dendrophyllia cribrosa (assembly GCA_024195265.1). Classification (NCBI taxonomy): domain Eukaryota; kingdom Metazoa; phylum Cnidaria; class Anthozoa; order Scleractinia; family Dendrophylliidae; genus Dendrophyllia; species Dendrophyllia cribrosa. Next base: position 44,101,738 of record JAJLRJ010000005.1, on the reverse strand, counting down.
ACAAAAAAAAAACCAAACTGATAAAATCAAGTAATATGTTAAGCTCTCCGACAGCCCATTTGGCAAATTTTTTGCACTTAAACAGCAACAGTAACACAAAAATAATGTGAAAAATAGAAATTAAGTAGTTGCATGTTCAAGGAAGTTCATGCCTGGCTATTAGATTTTATAATGTTGTTTGTAAGGCAAGTCTTTGTTGTAAACTGCATCATCAGCAGTTTTGCCATCACATTCAACATGAAACAAAAAAATAAGTTATGGATGTCTGTGATTTAATTTTACTAAGTAGCTTAATTTCGTGAAGCAAATCACTCGCTTTTAGTGCCAATGAGGGTTCTTTGTGACCATTAAACGCTAGATGACCATTTAATAAATGTGAAATGCAATAAATTAGCCGATTGGAAAGTCTAAACAGTGACCGCATCCTCTTAATAAAGGTGACCTCTTGAAAGAGGTCAAGTTTAAAGTAAGTATGGAGAATGATTTCCAGGGATTTGTTTAGTGGCCTCTTCATGGATGGTGATCACTTAGAGGGGCTATGTCACCATTTTCAGTGTTATTTTAAAAAGCGAAAATACATTTTTATATCAGTGGAAATGCAAAAATAATGGTCCAGATTGGTTTAAAATTGCTTTATGAGCATAATGAAACTATAAACAAGTGTCTCTGACTACAGATGGCCAGGATGGAAATGGATTGCAACTTGAGGCCAATTTTTTCAAGTTTGTTCAATGTGTTTTGAAAAATTTGCTAAAAACTGATAATGGTTTATTCTTTCTACAAGAATTTACTTGATATCTTGTTCTTGGTGTTCAAAGAGCATTTTGTGTTTGAGGTAAGATGCTCAGTTTTAATTCTTGCACAGTCTGAGACAAAAGTATAAAAACCGTCATGACATAGCCCCTTTAACGGAAGGCCACTCAATAGAGGTTTGGCTGTATTTATTTAATCATCAGTATAATAAACAACTACTCTGACCTAGTGTTTTTTCTACTTCAGCCTCAAGACAGTGGTCCTGGCTCAGTATCGGCCAGGTCTCCTGCCCAGAGTGATACCACTACACCTCAGATAAAGCAAGAACCTCAACCTGCAGTGAAGACAAATTGTACAGCACTTTCAGTAGCACCCAGTGGTACCACTTCCTTATCGTCATCATCATCATCATCCATTCCCACACCAGGCACAACAAGATATCCACTAAAGAAACGTAAGGACTTAAGTTTGGTATAAGAAGAGGATTGAGGTTATCCCATACGATGCTTTATACTCCACATATTAGCATGCCACTTAGTGTTCCTAAAAAAATATTCAAACCTTCACAAAAAATCTTTGTGCGTGCTTTCCACTGATGAATCAGTGGAAAGCATACTTACCTACCTCCATTAAAGGTTAATGCTGGGTGGAACAAAAATCTGCAACGATTCGCTAAAAGTAAAGCCAGAGATCCGCAATGATCAGCTTGAATGTATTGCAAAACCCCCTTGAGCAAGTTTTTGTGATGTTCTGTCGAGCCATTTCAGTAACAAAATGTTAACTTAGAGCCCAGCACTTCGAGGTTATGTCTATTTATCTTGTTAATAATAAAATTAATTTTGTTTTTTATTTCTGTTAGTTTTTCTCCCAGAGGAGTTACGGCAAGCACTTATGCCCACTTTGGAAAAGTTATATAAACTGGAACCAGAGTCTCTTCCTTTCAGACAACCTGTCGATCCAAAGCTTCTTGGTTGCTTGGTAGGTTTTTGTGAATCAAAATTGTTTTGCCAGAATTAGTTTTTAAAAAAAGAACAACAACATGTAATGTATCAAACACGAGGAACAGTGTATCATCAGATATCCAAACACCGCAAAGTGGGTTGAAAAACTAGGCGCAGCAGAAAATCAAATCAATCAAATCAATTTATTTAAGTGTCAAAGTATTTAGTATGCGAGTACTCATTTTGGACACTTTCCAGATCTAATTGGAATTTGGAAGTGTTGGTTTTTGAGGAGAGGGGAAAACCAGAGTGCCTGGAGAAAACCTCTCGGAGCAAGGAGAGAACCAACAACAAACTCAACCCACATATGGCGCCGGGCCGGAAATCGAACCTGGGCCACAATGGTGGGAGGCGAGTGCTCTCACCACCGGCCATCCCTGCTCTGGAGAGTTTTTTTAACCCACTTCAAGGTGTTTGGATACCTCTCTTTCGAGTAAATAAGAAGCAAAGGACCGCGAACGAAAATGCTGCTGGTGTACGTAGGATCTGGAGAAGATCTAGTCAGCCAAAAATAGAGATAAAATCACAGTACAAAGCAAGGCTGATACTACGTAGAACATTTAACACGACAACAACATGATAGAGCCCAAACTGAAAGACAAAATGCAACCGTGGACAGCTGTTTCAACCTGATTGGGTTTTGTCAGCACGGTGTAACAGCAAAAATATAGAAAAAGTAGCGCGAACAGCAATTCTCTTCCAAATCACACGTGGTGATGACTACAGTTGAACTCAAATTCAAACATTTGCCAATTGACCCATGTTACAGCAGCGCGTGACCATGAGTAATAGGCAAAGAATTTGAAATATCAAATATTGTTGTCGCGATAAAGAAAGTGAGGATACTGTTTGATATAGCTTCTCAAACTGATCGTTAAATGCAGAGAAAATGAAGGAATAAGAACGCCAAAATCTATGCAAATTAAGACAGGATATCAAAACCTCCTTCACAGTAGTGATTTCATTTGTGTTCTTGTCATAAATTATTAATGAGTTTGAGAAAGTCTTATCCAAAAGTTGTTTCATGTGCTTATTGAAATGGTACGCCATGTTTTCCAGTGTATAAGTCGATCCTTGATGCCCTGAAAATCACTTATCAGCCCCCAAAAATTAAACTTGACTTAACACCCGCAAAAACTCTAGGGTGTCCACTTATTCACCAGTTCGATTTGAGCACTGAAAAATATAGTATTTTGAGTTGTTTATAACTTTTAAGGAAAAAACAAACATATTTTATAACCAATGATTTAAATAATGAATAATTTTTCAGGATTACTTTGAAATAGTGAGACATCCTATGGATCTCTCTACAATTAAACGAAAACTGGATGCTGGACAATACAATATTCCTTGGGAGGTTAGTACGAGCACATCATCAGTTCCGTTTTCCCATGTGGCGAATAGGGCGGGATAATTTCCCATTTCCAAAATCAGATTTTTTTTACAGGGTGGAGTGATTAGCCCCATGCCAAACTCCCAACCTGGAGGACCAGGGAGCCATTCTTCGTCAGGCCTCTTGGCCGCGACCAATCAGGCATGATTGAACCTGCCGGGAGCAAAAGCCCCTGCCGGCATAGGTCTTGAGATCATAAAAGAACTGCATTTATTTACCAGTCTGGCAAAGTCCCTCGAATAGTGTTGTAAGGTCCATATTATTATTATTATTAAAACCAAACAAGCTACACCACCACGACAAGGTGACGAGCCCAGGGTTAAGAGAGTATGAACACAGCGTTTACTTATTTTAACTTGTTGTATAGTTTACTGAAATCTTATTCCTAGTTGTGAAATCCCTAGTTGTAAAGAAAAGAGAAAGGAAGAGAAAAAACAAGGACTAAGCCAAATTTTATGACCAATCTCTTTTTGTTTTGCAGTATTGTGACGATGTCTGGCTCATGTTTAATAATGCCTGGTTGTATAATAGAAAAACCTCAAGAGTATATAAATATTGTTCAAAGGTAAGAGATTTTGAGTCTTAGGGCACTAACCATTTGTCAGAACTGGCCAGCCGAACTGGTAAATTTGGAAATAGTATGCACCCTTTTGATGGACTTGTAGGAACAAGTCTTCAAAAAGATGCATTCTAGTTAGAAACGGACCGGTCTGGCCGGCCAGTTCTGACAAATGGTAAGCGCCCTTAGGCTGAATACAGTTACTGTGAGCACACAACTAACGTTTGTAGAAGTTTTCACATATCACCAGGTAATTCTTATAATTATCTTTGTAACTGCAGATATGTGTGAAGAAATAAAGTAAATAAAAAATTTGGATTTTGTAGCTAACTTTACACTCCTGTGATAAACACAAAGCGAAATGGTTGCATTTGAGCATGCCGTCAATTGAATTTCTGCTCTCTGGTTAGCTAACTTGTAAAAAGGTTTGTTGGGTGCTCATTGTAAGGTGCATTGCACTGTAAATGAATATTTAACCAAGTCAACAACAACAAGCTTTCAGTCAGCTGCACTAGTGCAGGCTTGGATGGCACATCACTGATATGTTGTAGCATTGTGCTTTAGTCTTTGTGTTAAAGGAGCTATGTCAAGGTGATTTTGACGTTTTGGGGTGAAAACTGCCCCAAATTAAAACAACATACCTCTGTCGTACACAAAATGCTTATAGATCACTAAAAGAAAGATATCAAGTGAATTTTTCGAAGAGACAATGAACCATAATCGGAGTTTTAGCTAGTTTTCCAAGACAAAAGTGGATAAACTTTTAAGTGTATATGACAGATTTTTTTTCATTTGCTCGTTGGAATCTACATGGCGTTCTGATAAGAAAGTCAAAAAAAGTTTTTTTTATTAATAGTGATTTTTCTTGTCTGTGATTTAGCCGTCTAAAAACGTAAAAAATTTCACTTCCGGTGGGTTACAAAACTGCGCCGTTTATCAGTTCCTCCGTTTTTTGGTGCATGTTGTTATACAACCCTAGACAACACAACTTATTAGAACCATGTTTCTTTCTCAGGGCGCACCAAAAAATGTGAGGAACAGAGAAACCTTGACACTGGCATTCTTGTATTGACATCACAGCAGACTAGTTATTTCCAGTCTTTCTTCTTGCGCGGTTTTGTAGAGAGTCACCGACAGTTGTGCTGTTAATATTCACTTTCACTAGCTGCTGCGTAGTACCTAGTAAGATGAACTCAGTTTTATCGTCAAGTAACACTAAAATTTGTGACAGAGCCTCTTTAAGTGTGGCTTTGGTGGTTTGTAGCGGCGTTTTTTTTCAACGGTTTTAGTGAAACTTGTCCCGCCCACCCCTTCCCTCTTTTTCATCCTTCTACTGATCCTGGAGGAGGCCCTGTGGTCTAGTGGTTAGTGCGTCGGACTTTCAACCTGCAGGTCGGTGGTTCGAGCCCGGTCTCTGCCATTGTGTTGACCATCCTTAGACAAGAAACTTTGCTCCATGTTGTCTCTCTCCAACCAGGTGTATTATGGCTGGGTTTTGGGAATTTGCCAGCCAGTCTATCTAAGGGCTGGCTGGCCACAATGATATCCCCTGGATGTCCCAGGCACCCCTCTTCCACATAAGTGAGGCAGTTGGTTAAACTGAAAATACTCTGGTTCTGGTTGAATAGGGAATGGTAACTGAAGTTCACTTGTAAAAATATAAATCCTCCAAAAATTGAGGTATTGATCTTGTTTTATCCTTTTAAACTCACAGCTGTCTGAGGTGTTTGAACAAGAAATTGATCCTGTAATGAAAGATCTAGGATATTGCTGTGGAAGAAAGGTAAAATTGTTTACACAGTGTATTGTAATTTGTTTCCTGTACTATTTATAGGCTTCCTTTTCCTAGAGACTAATTAATACTTATGTTGTGTTTTCAGCGTATATTAAAACCTCAAGTACTCTGCTGCTATGGAAAGCACTTGTGTACAATTCCAAGAGATGCATCATACTGGACTTATCAAAATCGGTATATGTCTTTACTGCATTACATTTATTTCATCTACATCATCAGGGTTTGAAAAGAGCTCAAATTTCTGAAGTTTAACTTGCCTGGGACAATTTGTTGCTTGCCCAGATATTATATAATTGATGGCCTCCCAAGAACATCCTAAGTATGTTTTTTGGCAACTTTCACTAAAATTGTATGTTTTAGGCCTTTTAAAGCACAGTTTTGTCAAATTAATGATTTATTATTCATGCGCAAGGCGCAATGAATTATAAAATGCCCTCCATTTTTCTTTTATATCTTTTTACTCGTGCGCATAGTGGCATGAGTTATATAATGCCCTCCATTTCACTTTTTTTCCCTTTTTTTTTGTCACGATTTTGCATGCAAATTTATGCAAGCATGTTTTAATGTATTATTCCCAGGTTTCCGCTTTTCTCTGGATCAACACAGTACATATTTGACTTCCGGTTTTCAGGGATGATGTAAACAGTAATGCCACCAAAACAACGTCATGGAAGCATCATCCTACATAAATATTAGTATTCACATTACCTATATATTAGGTTGTGACGAATTGCTGACTTCCTTGTGGTAGCCTTCTTCATAAAAGCAATTAAAAATAGAAACGTGCTTTACACAGATAGGTATAAAGCGTAAGAGATAATTCTTGGGAACATGCGGGTCCTTATCGTCTTGTTGCTTTAGAAAAAAATGCTTCTTTTCTTATGGTACATTAAAATATAAGACAAATGTTTCTTACGCATGCGAATGACAAACATTTTCCATAATTTGGTCTTATTGGTGCACAAGTCAGTCTTCTATTTATCCCATCGAGGTGAACATTGCTTTTTTACACAGCATACAACTTGAGGACGAAGTTGTTGCGATCCTGTAGAAAAAAGAGCTATTTTTAATCAGAGTTCTTCCGAGGCAAAAATGCCAAACATCGATCTATCGCGCTCCTAAGTATATTGTCAATTTATTCCACATTTTCAATGCCTGTGTCGGAGTAGTCCTCGCTGCCTGTGGTGTGTAATTTCAGTCTTTTTTAAAGAAAGAACAATAGTTAAAACAGTGTCGTTACTGCAGCCTATATCGGATTTTAAAAAAATTTGGACTTCGGGACTGGACTTCTGTGGATTATGGACTGTGGAATGCGTGTAATATTAATGTCAGTTTTTACTGATTTCATTGCTTTTAAAAGTAGTCTTTTCAAATGAAGGGCCGAGAGCATGTCCAGCCTATATGACTTTTTAGACCTTTTTTTATTTTTTCTCGCTCAGAATAGCTCAGAATAGCCTCATTTTATCGTACAACGAATAATATCACAAGCCCTTGTCGAATTTGCACTAACCCTAAGGAATTTGACCAATTTACCTGAAAAAAGCAGAGTTCTGGCCCTCCAGTGCTTTGACGGTACATTCAGAGCGTAATTTCGAAGCCATTTGAAAGCAGTTTGGCCGTGAGAATACGCGACTGCAATACTTCTGATCAGTGCCAACAACTAAACGAAAATACCGTTATTTACGCACGCCTGGCTCGCTTATCTATCGTGAGCTCTCTACGGCAACACATCGCCTCTGTAGCGTGTGTGTAAGCCAACGTGTATGAGGCCCGTCCGGTGATTGAAAGACATCATTAAGTCCGGAAATCCTTGAGTCTCTAGCACTTCTCAAAGAAACGAGTCGTGTTTCTTGTCCTTCCTTGTGTCTGAAGCGCCATTTAGCGCTCGAGGTGAAAAACGGACCTTGGTCGGGAAGACGAGCCGGCGGGAAAGTCTGGAATCACTTCGGATCAGAAAAGGGGCAGCGTTGAGAGTTGTGGGCCATTTCCCATCCCGTGCCGTAGTCGAAATGCCCGATATCCAAAGTGCTTTGAGACTTCTAGTATTTTGCAATAACTTTCGGGTGGGAACTCCATTTCGGTTTTGTTGTAGGATTTCCCGACATGCTTTGCGACAGTGGTAGATGGGTCCGCTGTGCGTGGTCGGGCACTTGAAATACAGCTTTGGGCAGCTCGAAGTGAGTTGTTGCTGGCCGGCGGGAAGACGTTTCGCATTTGGAGTCTTTAATGCAACATTAAATTCGATCTAAAAGGATTTTGAAATCGAGATACGCGTGTTGATGCGTATCAACCTTTAAATAATAAAACTTAGCCTGAACTGAGCATGTGTTCCTTGGTGGTCTAGTGGTTTGGTCGGGAATTTGCGCTCGGATGGCTCCGGGTTCGAATCACGCTCAGCATCTTTTTTTTTTTTTTTTCTTTCGAACTGGACATTATGAAAGTGATTTACTTTTTTTGCGTTCGTCAAAATTCCTTACGTTTAATTTTAAAAAAATATTGAACCGTGTCAGTGTGAAAACAGAAGCTTACCGCAATATTGCGTTACAATAGGAGCCTTTGATTGATTGGTTTTTTTTTTTTTGCATACGGTATTTCTCGAAAACGACAGAAAAAACAACAGAAAAAAATTCGGAACAATGTTTTGCAACTAATTTATAGTTCACATGCCAAAATTGGACAAATCTGAGCAAGAAAAAATAAAAAAGGCCTAAAAAGTCATATAGGCTGGACATGCTCTCGGCCCTTCAAATGTAACAGCAATAATTCATGGTTTTGGGAATTAATAGATGAGTGTTACTGCAGCCTTTATCGGATTTAAAAACAATTCTGACTTCGGGACTGGACTTCTGTGGATTATGGACTGTGGAATGCATGTCATATTAATGTCGGTTTTTACTGATTTCATTGCTTTTAAAAGTAGTCTTTTCAAATGTATCAGAATTAATTCACAGTTTGGGAATTAATAGACGAGTGTGGATTTGATCGGGAATCAATAAATTAAATCAATGCGTCTTAGCATCTATATACATGTATATTTTAAATTCAACTGGTCTGATTGGCTGCCATGCGACCTCGTGATCCACTCTTGATTTCAAGATGGCGGAAAATCTCTTCGGTATTGACTTGAAAAGCAGAAGAAGGATTAAAGCGTACATTTTTTCAAGACAATGCAGAGCGTTCATGGATGGGTAGGACCGTTTGATATTCTGTTCGCCGCTTATTGCTGTGGGGTTTTTGCTCCAGGCAAGTTTTGTGTTTTATATAATTTGCCATTTCAGCTGGTGATCGTGGTTTCAAGTGCCGGCTACTGAATGCAGTAAATGTAGTGTGGTCTTTAAGACTTTTAAAGCTTATGTTTCTCCGTAAAAGCACTCAAAACACTTGGGAATCAATACTGCAATAGGTTAAGATGCCACAAGTTCAAGCTGTGTACAGCTTTTTGTTCCACATAATTCTACATACATGTAGCAAAGCTTTGTACATTGATAGAGACAGTACTTAATTCAAACAAGAGACAATCAAGATGTGTTACATGTGTCACAAGAGAATACACAGAGACAACCACAGTTGTGGCACCAATTGCTAGTTATCTTGTGTACTGTATTATTTCTTTCCGAAAGCACAGATTACTGCATAACCTGTATAAACACGTTTACACAGTTCAGTTGAACCAAGGATTGCCTTCAAAATTAAGAAAATTACTCTTGACTACTACCTATATTAAATTGATCGACTGGATTCCTTCACTTTGTTACTGTGTTCAGTATATAATATATTTTGTTCCAACAACCCATCAGCATGTAGCCTCCTATGCAGCCGTTTTCAGGGTCATCATGCAATTAAAAAGTGGAAATGTTGTTTGATGATCCTGGAAATGGCTACGTATGAGACTAATCAACATGATGCAATATTAACATTAGGAATTGTACAGTTGTTTTCCACAATTGACCATATTCGTATATAACAAGGGACTAGTTACAGAGACATAATTGAGGGACTGGTCCCTGTGACAAGTCACACACACATCACACAAGGGGACAAGCACATTTTGATATGTGGCCGGCCTCCCCCCCCCCCCCAATTTTTGACGAAGTGCATAGTTTTACATTACAATACAGTGATTCATTAACAGGAAGTGTGTTTGTGAAATCTAACAATGGCCCATTTATGTCTCTTCAAAATTCACTTCAAGAGGCTTTTTCTCAGCTAAACTACAAGTGAACAACCCCAAACTTGGGAAACAGACTAATTTTAATGTGATCTTTCTTGTGATGACCTCCAAATTTTAATGGAATTAAAATTTAAAAAACTTGTCCCAGTCTTCATATGAAGTTCAGAACGGGCAATTTCAGCCGCCTATTTAAGATTGTCCCTTGCAAGATGTTTGCAAGGGGAGGGTGCACCACGAGTCGAAACTCTCGATTTGCGTATGAAGGTTTTCGCCATTCCACTTCGTTGTCTTTCCAACCAAAAACGTTGGTAAAAAGTCCTTTCGATGGTTTGCGTACCGTTTACCGTCCGCCATTTTTGGTTACTGTGCTCCTATATAGGCTTTCATGAAGTAGTACCACATGGTTGCCAGGCAACTGCAGGACACCATCAAGTATATATATAAATATATTTTTTGCTCGATATCTCCCGGCTTAACTCCCGAGGCATGACAAATTTATTAACCTCGCTTCGCAAGGAAAACCACACCATAAAACTTTCTTATGCATGCGCATGAGTATAGGCTACTTGGAGCCTCTTATTATTTTTTTGTCATGATTTTGCATGCAAATTTATGCATTTATATTTTAATTTATTATTGCCAGGCTTCTGCTTTGCTGTTGACTGTGCGTCTAAGAGAAGGACCTCTTAGATGCACAGTCAACAGCGAACTCAGAACCCGTCAAAATCGTTAAAAAAACTTGTCAACTTTTATTCCCAGCACGGTAAGTTTTACAGCTACTACACAACGTTTCTTTTGCTTTGATCTCTCGCTATCAGTAGCTACAAGCAGTTGCAAAAAAGTTGAGACACTTTCCAAAAATAGTGTTCATTCCGTATAAAAGCGACCGCGTAACACAAATCAAATCAATGCAATGTGCTACTGACCCCCTTCCCCCTTCCAATGTTGATGACTGTTAGTTTGAATGGCATTTTTGATCTGGTACAACATTGATAAGGGGGGAGGGGGTGCGGAATTGTTGAAAACCATGTTATCCTCGATATATGCACTACAGTACACAATGTCTCAACTCTTTTTGCAATTGCTTGTAGCTACTTTGCCGTGTGTGGCTAATTGCAATATGGCCTTGCAAAATTTGAAGGTGAGAATATTCGATATCTGATAATCACAGGTCGCCAGATGAGGGTTTCTGTGGATCGAAAAATAATCGCCACCTGCAATAATCTTAATAAAATTTGAAAATCTGACCCGCTGTTTTTTTTCCCTTTGCTTCTATAGGCTTTAAAGTGCCCCTATGATCAAAGTTTTGATTTTCATTTTTTTACATTTTCGTGTACTATTAGACTTTCTTACTCATCTTGCCAAATTTCAATCCATTACGAACATCAGAAGTCATTTTATTTTAACATTTATTTCCGAGAATTTATGGCCGCCATTAATCAACCTTGTTTCAAGGCTTGGTTGCGAATGGGAGAAAGTGACGTCAAAGACTCAAACATACCTCACGGGTTGAAATTATAATAACAATCAGCATAGAAATTTGCACGAAGAACAAGTCCAAAGTTTTTGTTGCTTTTCGCGTGATTTTCAATACTATTATTATAATTTCAACCCGTGAGGTATGTTTGAGTCTTTGACGTCACTTTCTCCCATTCGCAACCAAGCCTTGGAACAAGGTTGATTAATGGCGGCCGTAAATTCTCGGAAATAAATGATAAAATAAATGACTTCTGATGTTCGTAATGAATTGAAATTTGGCAAGATGAGAAAGAAAGTCTAATTGTACACGAAAATGTAAAAAAATGAAAATCAAAAATTTGATCACAGGGGCAGTTTAAATTTCTTAACTTCCAAATCGAACCTTGACCGTTTGGGCGATTTTTTCTCAACGAAATGTGATGGGGCAAAGCTTTGAACGACGTGACATGACCGTTGGGAAGAAAATTGCGTGCAAACCAATCAACCGCAAAAGCAGAAAAGACAAAAATCTTAAATTTAACAATGGTATAACTGCAAAAGAAAACAGAAGTTTGCTGCTTTAAATATTGAGACAATCTATCAGCTACTATGTTTAAAAGTGAGTACTGATTACAGTTTGTTTGGTTTAGTACAAAACATAAACGAGTATTACTTTTACTCTGAGCTTTGTGGAGCAGATCGATCAAGTCAATTCCTAATACTTTCTAATTCGTAGGTGCAGTGCACGTAAGACATAATCAGCATGGTCAAGTTTTCGATGAAGGAAAATCTTATCCTCAAGTTATTAGAGAAAACGTATTGGACTTATACAATGCTGGATTAACTAACAGGCAGAGGCGGCGATGATTCTTTTGCAAGAAAACCGAGAAGCGTGATAATCATTTCGTGACTAACCGTTTGTTTGGGTTTCTTGTGGTTTCAAGTTGCTTCTGATTGGTTGCTGCACAATAGGAAATGTCAAAATCAAATCAAAGTGTTCACGTTTTTTGGATTCCCACAGTAAAGATGTTTCGCATTTGGAGTCTTTAAGGCGACAAAATCGACGTAAAAGGGTTTTCTAATCGTGACGGGTTTTGATGCATATCTACCTTTAAATAACAAAATTTAGTCTTAACTGAGCATGTATTCCTTGATGGCCTCGTGGGCTAAGGTGCTGGATTTGCACTCAGGAATCCCGGGTTCAATTCACACCCGTGACTCTTCCTTTTTTTATCCTCGAACTGGACATTATGAAAGGTGTTGAGCAAGTTGTAGCATTTAGGTAGAAATGTCACTGGATTGTGCATTTGATCAGCTGTAAACATTGAGCCAACAATATGTAATAATCACCTGTCTTTTTTGGAGGGAGAGGAGGGTGGGGAGTTGGACGCAGGGGTGGGAGGTCAGTGGTGCAAAACGTCTAGGAGAGGGGAGGGTCCAAGGGGGTGCAGAATCTTTTATTTAGAGTGTTTCGTATTCACCTCTGTACTTAACATCAGTGTAACGCCATCCCTGCCGTTTAGTTTTTAGTCACGCGTTACATGATACATTGTTTTTTCATACGGGACTTTTAGAGCTCCTTGGGGAGCAAGGACGTTTTAGAACACTACCATCGACATGTTTGGCTTCGCTCGAAGCAAGAGTTTCACATCAAAACTAGCCAGTGTACATCTTCTACACAAATATCCTAGAACGTTAGTCTTTGAAGGTCCTTAAGTCCCAGGTTTAGCCAATAAACGGATTTGACAAGTTCAACTTCAAGTTGGATTTGTAAGACTTTTCGGTTCTAGCAACATCAGTTTCCTCTCGCCCCTTGTCAACAGAATAGCGGTCGCTACAATCAGATTACAAAACTAGTTAATCAAAGAAAACATCTTACATCGCACCCCCAAATTGGATTTCTTTCAAACCATCGCACGTCTGATCACATCTTTTTTTTTTACAGAAATAATTTTTATTTACGTCTCACAAGCTTGCACTTCATACAACACCTACACTGGTACATAAGTTACTACAAAACTAACATTTCAAACGTTACTTAAAACACTACTTACAGTTCATTTAATATATCTCAGAACAACACGTCTAGTACTATTTACATTTTAAAGTTGCCCATTTCTTCTTAAAAGAAGTTATATTATTGTTGTCAAGAGCTATTTGTTTTTAAATTTCCGTGAAGTTCATAGTAGATTGTATATATACCTGTATCTTAGGGAGGGTGTTTCTTAGTCTGCAAGTGTATATATAGTGTCTAGCAAAGAGAAGAAAGTAATGAAGCAGTGAGTTTGATATACTATCAATAAAGCCAAGGCAAAGGACAGGAGAGAAGGAGATTACTTTCGTCAGAGTAAGATTTTTGGAAATCCAATTGAAAGCGCTTTTCCAGAAACTCTGGGTATATGTGCAGTTCCAAAACAAATGGATAAGAGTGTCGGTGCAATCTCCACAAAAAGAACAAGAGTCTACCTCTTTTAGGCCTATTTTACGAAGAAAGTCGTTTGTAGCTATCCGTCTGTGTAAAAATTTAAACTAAAAAACTCTTAGTTTTGTTTCTGTTGTACATAAAAACGGCAAATGATAGGTGTTTTCCCAATTCACCTCCACATTTCCAATTATATCGTCTTTAGAAAGCCATTTTCCTTGGCTTTTTACGGGGGTACAGTCGCACGTCTGATCACATCTTTACTCTTCGAACAGTAATCGATAAACACTGTAACACATACCACTAAAGGCAAATTATTCACTTTCTTTATTGACTTAAAAAAAGCTTTTGATTCAATTTGGCACGATGGCCTATGTTATAAATCATTGATAAACAAGATTGGAGGAAAATTTTATGACTTAATTAAAAATCTTTATTCAAAATCTAAATGTTTTATTAAATCTAGCCACCAAAGAACAGAATTTTTTTACTACGTAAATGGTGTTAGACATGGTTGCATCCTTTCGCCAATGCTTTTAAACCTTTATCTAAACAAAATCCTTACTCTCCTTGATGCAGAAAATACAGATCCAGTATTATTACCTGATGGCTCACACCTCAATTGCCTCCTTTTTGCTGATGATTTAGTTTTGATTTCTCACACAGCCACAAGACTACAAACAGCATTAAATTCATTAGCTCAGTTTTGTTCTGACTGGTTGCTAAATATAAATCCCAAGAAAACAAAAGTTCTATTTTCCAAAAGAAACTTAGAAAATCTACTTTAGATAAACAAAACTTTTACATTAATAGCGACAAAATAGAAATTGTTGGTAATTATACTTATCTTGGTGTCAATTTGTCAACAAATGGAAATTTCAGAGATCACAAAATAAATTTAAAGGAGAAAACTAGAGGATCTATTTTTGCAACACGCCGTTACCTAGACTTCTCAAAATTACCAATTGACATCGTTAACAAAATATTTGCTTCCCTGTTTCTTCCTATTCTCGTGTATGGTTCAGAAGTTTGGGGAATTTGTGATAAAATTGATTGTAATTCATGGGAAAAAGACATAATTGAACAAACACATTTATTTTTCCAAACTTTTCTTAGGAGTCAATAAACAATGCCCAAATGTAGCATGTAGAAACGAACTTGGCAGATTATCATTAAAAGGAAAAGTTGACATAAATATCATTAAATTTTGGTTACACTTGGAGAATTTACCAGAGGATAATATTGCCAAACAATGCCTTTACCTGTCTAAAGAAATGGCAGGAAAAAATCAATTGAGCTTCATGCAAAAGGTTGATTCTTTATGTAAAGCTTCAAATCTAAATATTTCCACTTTAGATATTAAAAATTCAAATACCTTTATTACACGTATTCGATTAACTGTTAACAGAACTTCAGTTAGTCATCAACTATATACATTTGTTAAATTTAAATAAAAAGCTTAAATTCTATTCCTCCTTTAAAAAGGATTGCCAAAAAGCTGCAGACTTCTTGAATTCGATAAAAAAATCCCCTTCACAAAAAGCAAATAAATAAATTTCGCCTTGGAAACCATAAATTAAGAATTGAAACTGGCAGACACAACAAGACACCTGAACAAAGAATCTGTTCCTTCTGTAACTTAATTGAAATTGAAGACGAATCACATTTTCTATTCACCTGCCATCATCACAACAATTTACGCAAGAAATATTTCAGTGAAATAAATGATAGATATCAAAATTTTAATAATCTAGATAACTCTAAAATCTTGTTTCTTTTTAACAGTGCTGATCCTTTTGTCTGTAGGACTACCGCTGCTTATATTTATAATTTAATGTTCAATCGACAATCTATGTTAGTTTAATGATCAGATATATCCCGTTTCTGTTTTGTTGTTGTCGTTGTTATACTTACATGTAATACTTGATACGTACTACTTGTATAGGTAATACCAGCCATGTATTTATATGGGAATATCGAAATTAATTGTTGTTGTTGTTGTTGTTGTATTTGCGAGTTGGCTCATAAGAGCCTTTGATTTGAAGCCCTGCTGTGACAGTGATTTGTTAATTGAAAATGACACGATTGTGTGACTGTTCAACATGTCTCATGAAACATAACATTGGCCGGTCAAATCTCTATTCTAGTGGGATGTCATCTGATGGCGGGCCATTTAATTGCCTGTTTTAAGACCTGTTGTCACTGGATATGGGTTTACCATGCATTGCCGACATTGATTTTTTTTGTGTCTGTGCAGATATCACTACTGTGAAAGATGCTTTGAAGAGATCCCAGGTAATGAAGTGAATCTTGGCGGGGATCCTACACTGGTGCAAAGGTAAACCTGTTTATTTTTACTTGTAGTCAGTACCCAGTGGCAGGTCCACACTCCACCATGAGGGGGGTGGGGAGCAGAATAAAAATGTGAGAGACTGAAAGGGGGGCATACCAGGCCCCTCCCCTGGATTGGCAACTAGTACCACCAATTCTGGCGAGTCATCAGATAAAAACAGTAGAGAAAGAGATGAGTGATTATTAACCTTTCAGCCAAAGGGTCTTAGTCAAGTCAGAGTCATTGAGATTGGACGTTGATTTCAGATGGCTTTCCTGGCCTGCCTTTGTTGTTCTTCCTTGGCTGTTTTGTTGGCCTCGCATATTACAGAGCTTGTGTGAAGGGCAGAGCCCCATCCAAAAAATCCTGTCCTACCCACATGTCTCGCATAAGAAAGTACAACATTTAAAAGGACACTGTCCCGGCTGAAATATTGTGTTTTCATGATTATGGCAGGAGCTTGCTTTAAGCTTACTGTATTATTTTGAAATTGGAAGAAACCATCGCCAAAAGTGATAGAAGCAAAGAATTATGAACTAAACTTCTCAAACTCATTAATAGTTCATGATGAAAATACAAAGGAAATCGATGTTTAATGAGTGTTTGGAAATCAGTTGAAACTCTCATTTTTGCATCCTTAATTTCTCCTTCTAAAATCATTTTGTTTGAGAAGTAATATGGAACATTCAACACAGTATTTCATCAGATTTCCAAACACCTCGAAGTGGGTTAAAAAGAATCAGCTGTGCCTTGTTTTTCAACCCACTTTGCGGTGTTTGGAAATCTGATGAAACACTGTGTCTTGTATTTGATATATTACAGACAAAATAACGGCTGCAAAAGTAAAAAAATTCACAAAAATGACAAGTTTGATTTCTTGACCGCTTATCAAAAAATCAAATTTCATGAATTGTAATCTACTTCAATCCTTGCAATCCTGCACTTTATCTCCAAACTACTGCTTCTGTTTTGCTCTATAGAATCTTTTTATCCAACTAAGTTGTATATTTGGTGGCATTTGACGATATAACATGGAGAACTGTAATCCACTTCCATCCTTGTAATCCTGCACTTTATCTCCAAACTACTGCTTTTGTTTTGCTCTATAGAACATTTTATCCAACTAAGTTGTATATTTGGTGGCATTTGACGATATAACATGGAGAACTGTAATCCACTTCCATCCATAGAATCATGCACGTTTCCTCCAAACTACTGCTTCTGTTTTCCTCTATAGAATCTTTTTATCCAACTAAGTTGTATATTTGGTGGCATTTGGTGATATTAAAGGTGGAAATAAGCTAAGCAAATTTTTAACCGTGAATATGCGCAAGCATAATAAATGGGTTATCGGTAACAGTGGCTAATTCACTCACTCGCTCACTCCTTCCATCAGCTGTAAACTTAGTGATGTAATGCTTTGTTACAAATGCGTTTCGTAACAAAGACAATGTGAATCCAGCGATAACAATAACTAACTTGTTGTAAACAAATATTGGAGTCTTTAATGCAACATTAAAATCGATCTAAAAGGATTTTTCAACCGAGACACGCGTTTTGATGCATATCTACCTTTAAATAATTAAATTAAGTCTTATCTGAGTATGTGTTTCATGATGGCCGAATGGTTTAGCACGGTGAATGACAGTCGGAAAGCCCAACTTCAAGCTCCCCTCAGGATCTCCGTTTTTCTTTTTTTTCGTTCTTCTTCGGACTGGACCCCTGATTATGAAAGTGATGTACTGTTTTTTTCTTTTTGCGTTTGTCAAAAATCCTTTCGTTTAATTTTAAGAAAATATTGAATTGTGTCCGTGTGAAAACATAAGCTCACAGCAATATTGCATTACGGGTTATCATTTCTTATTCTTTGATTGCTATTTCGGCGGGACAGTGTCCATTTAAGACATTCCCCAAGTCTACTTTCTTCACTTCTCTCCGTACTTAATAGTGGGAAATCTTCAAGCAAAAAAAATTAAATTGAAAGAATTCAACCCTTGTAAAAAAGGTACCGGGATCGCGGCGCGATTCCCGCTGCGATCCCGCCGGGATTTCCGCCAGGATCCTGCTGGCATTCCCGTCGGTATTTTTGGCCGTCAGGATTTTTATTCCCGATGGGAATTTTTCTCGCCGGGAATTTATTCCTGCCGGGATTTTTATTCTTGGCGGAATCCCAGCGGGATCCCGGCGGGAATAAAAATCCTGGCGGCCAAAATCCCTACGGGAATAAATTCCTGGCGAAAAAAATTCCCGGCAAGATTTGCTGCCGAGAAATTGTCATTCTTGCCTGGATCTTGGCCAGAATCTTGCCAGGGATATTTTTCATTCCTGGCAAGATTTGCAGTAAGCGAGAAGGAGAAGTCTTGATGGCAGTCCTAATCAACCTGGTATAGCGTAGTCTGCCTGGCCAGGCTTTTCCGAAAGCAAGCAGCAAATGAAAACCGGGAGAAAAGGGGAAAATGCATAAAAAAAATGCTATTCCGTGTGACGGCCCAATTTGTGCAGACAAGAATTCAATCACATTCGCGACCTTGCATAATGAATTGTGTGAACATTGAAATATTGCCACGTATAAATAATAACATCAGTTCCCTTCTGTTTTTATACAATCTAAAAGGAAAACCCGTAAAATTATCCGACATTCAAAACACTGGTATCAACCGTTGTCTTGTGTATTCTTTTGGAATATTTTATAACACCGAAACGAACGAAGACTCAAGGTGTTAACCTTTTGACCCTTTGTATCCCCGATTTCATGATGCACGTAATTAGATTATTTCTGGTTTAATTCCCTTGTTAGTTTTCCTTATTAATTAGCTGCCATCATCGCACAGGTTGTCAAAATTGAATAAATGAGTTTCTTTATAACACAAAGGAATTTTTCAACTGGCTAGTATTTCCAAACAAATCGTTTGTAATTTAATTTTTCGGGATGTGAGCCGCACTTGAGCAAACGTAATCTTTTAAAAGTTTTTAAAAATCATTTTCCGGCAAAATTGAGCAATTTGGATTAAACTAAAAGCGGGGTATTAAACTGGCTAATCTGATAAATTGCTTCAAAATAAAACTTTTAGAGTCTGGGTTTTGGTCGAGGGTTCTTAAAAAAGTGCCTTTCAAAACTTTGTTGAGTACCCCCCCCGGCTCTTCTAGTGCCAACATGAACATAAACAACGAGAACCTGAGTTTTTTTTCTTGTCAGGTTTCCCCGAGGGATCCCGGCAAGATGTTTTCTTGACAGGATTCTCGCCGGGATCCTGCCAAGAAATTCATTTCCCAGTGGGATCCCGGCAGTAGATGGGATTCCCGCCAGAAAATGAAAGTATCTCTTG
This sequence comes from Dendrophyllia cribrosa, assembly GCA_024195265.1. Classification (NCBI taxonomy): domain Eukaryota; kingdom Metazoa; phylum Cnidaria; class Anthozoa; order Scleractinia; family Dendrophylliidae; genus Dendrophyllia; species Dendrophyllia cribrosa. The sequence goes on along the minus strand of JAJLRJ010000005.1, from coordinate 44,082,528 downwards.
GCGGGAGGTTTTCTTGGCAAGATCCCGGCGGGATTCTCACCGGGAAATGGATTTCCCAGCGGGATCCCGCCAGGAAACGGGATTCCTGCCAGGAAATGAAAGCATCAACAGGATTCTCGCCAGGATTCCCTCCTACATCCTGGTGGGAATTTTTTCTTGGCAAGATCCCGGTGGGATTCTCACCGGAAATCCAATTCCCGGTGGGATCCTGTGTCCCGCCGGGATCCCGGTGACCATTTTACAAGGGTACAGTGGAAAAAACAGTTGGGTCTACCTGTTTGTTATTAAACTCATACTTATGTCTTTGTTTCAGCAGGGTGCCTAAAGATAATTTTATAAGGAACAAAAATGACCATCTTGACATGGAACCGTAAGTAACCCTTTGACTCCCAAGAGTGCCAAAAACAAGTAAAGTTCAAGAAAAATCCCAAATTTCATTTTGTAAAATATTGAAAAACAAATGGTACCAGGTAAAAGTACTGCTGAAGAGGTTTCATTTGAATGGTCACACCATAGGATTTCGTCTAGAACAAATGGTACCATGCAAAAGTACTGCCAAAGAGGTTTCATTTGAATGGTCACACCACAGGATTTCGTCAATAGACTCAAAAGTTAGAACAAATGGTACCATGCAAAAGTACTGCAGAAAGGGTTTCATTTAATGAATGGTCACACCATAGGATTTCATTAACAGACTTAAAAGTTAGAACAAATGGTACCACGCAAAAGTACTGCTGAAGAGGTTTCATTTGAATGGTCACACCATAGGATTTCATCAACAGAACTAAACTATCACTATGTGTCTCCGTAATTTACTCTGCAGAACTGTGAAATAAGAATAAAAGGATAGCCTTGAGATGTTACTTTTTAGACAAAAGATTATTTGACCTGGACATTATACAGTAGAACCTCTACTAACGGCCACCTCCTCATAACAGCCACCTCTCCACAACGGCCATTTTTTCTTGTCCTAACTTCCCATTTACTCGCTCAATTCCTCAACAACAACAATTTTACAACAACAACAACAATTTATTCAACAACAAACAATCACAACAATGTATTCTTAGTATAATAATGGAAGAGTTGAATGATTTGTTTGCCCTGCAAATAGCTGGAACGCTAATCGGGGCGGGGCAAAACAAGTACATGAATAATACAGTTATCTACAAAATCAAAAACCTTATACTATTGAAAAGCCTTGCAGATTGCACATAATAATGAATAAAAAAACACAGAAGTTAAGTGATCTAATTGAGTTAAGAACAAGTGGTCTCAGACTATAGTAAGTGTATTTATGTACTTACTTTATTAATAATCATGGAGATTTGAATATAGTCATCCTCCTTTTCTAAAATATTGAATAGCAATTTGCGGAGAGCTTTTTTGAAAGCATTCTTAGGAAGATCTGTTATATAGCGTTTGATAGCGGAGCACTCGCCGGGCCGAAGGCCCGGCTGCGCAGCCCCATACTCATAGAACCTAGCCCGTCATTTTTCATGGTCATGGCTAGCGGAATGTTTCGCGGGCGCGTGTCTGCAACATGTGTGTCGCCCACACGCGCGGCTACACAGTTGTCAGCTCGGTAAACACTTTTTAAAAAAGTTGGATCTTTCGCAGTTAGGCGGAGCAGTAAAGTCGTTATTTCCCTGCATTTTTTCGTGCTTTGCTACTCAAGACAGGGATACTAATTAAAAAAGAGCTTTTAGGGATAAAATCTTGCTTCGAGGAACTTCATATTATCAACATGATCAATGTAGGAGCAATGCAAGGAGATGCCTTGTTTTTATTACGGATTTCAGAACCGAAGAAGCGGAGTTTTAACGAATTTCCAAGCAGTCCAGTGCTTTAAAGGTAATTAAAATAAATCACATTTTTCCATGGGAATTTATGTTGATATCAATTTTAGATTGACTTTTTCTTTGTGTTATCTTAAGTTTTGAAGACCTGTTTATGAAACGTGCTCAAATTAAGTCGTGTTGTTATCTTGAATTTCATCGAGGACAGCTCTGCCTTGATGCGCTATAAATGGAACGTGTTTTACTTTTAAACATAAACTAATGAAGATTTGAATAAAATTTTTCGAAAGAAGATTGTGTTGTCCATTTTTATGTGCTTGTTCATTCATTACATAGATTGAAAAGTGATTTTATGTAAACAAAACAAGACTTAGATTTTCTGTCTTCACTCGCGTCGCCTTATGCAAATGTTTGTGTATTTTTGCAATTTTGATTTCCAAATCAGTTTCTCGGGCAATTTTTGACAAACAAAAACTGTATTTTATTCGGAAGTTAGTCATACCTGTTATTCTAGACAGAGAAAAGTTGTTTTTGTGAACTTTTGTACGGTCTAAATGTACTGTGCAGACAGTCGGGTAATACTGTTTTTTGACAATTGCTAAAATTGAAAAATAGCCCGGTCGTCAATCTTAATTCTTGTGCTTCCGACCTTTCACCTTAGTTAAGTTTCACCTTAGTTAAGCTTGTTCATAGTGCTACGCTGTTAGGCTCTGCCTATCTATATATATTAACCACGCTATAATGGCCACCTTTCCACAATGGCCATGTTTTCTTGTCCCAAATTCCCATTTATTCAATCAAATCCCCTAATTGATAACCTCCCCATATTGGCCACCTCAGTTGGCCGTTGTAGAGAGGTTCGACTGGCTGATCAAGATGTATGTCATATTGTAGTGGCTCCAAAAATACCCATATCAGATATGAGAGATTTGTAGCAATAATTATTATTATTATATAAACACCAATGAAATACCAGGTGAGCTTTCGCGCGTAAACATCATATCTTCACACGTGAGAATAACATGTTATCTTCACACGTGAAAAGATCACACCGTTGCTACGTTGTTCTACTTTTATAGGACTACAAAAAAATATAAAAGTGAAATGGTTTGATTTCATTGGTGTTTATATAATAAACAGACATGGCCGCTTGAAGATACGAAATTTCTCTTCTCGTGTTGAAAAAAATTTCGTATCTTCACGCGGCCATGTAATATCCTCTATTTATGTAAATCTAACCCACCTTGACACAAAATAATTAAGAGGCAGTGTCTGTAAAAGCGGTCCACTGCATTTCGGGTCGGAAATAAGTTTTCCTTCAAACTTTGCCCAGTAAACTATCTTGGGTCATAAGTAAATGAAACGACTTTAGTTTTTGGAAATACGTTAAATTGTATTTTTTAGAGCTCGTAACAGTCAAAGCGGCAAAAGGCCTAAATTTGCGCTTGGCCAGAATCGAAAATTGCATAAATTTGACGAGCTCGCTGCTCGGAAACCACCAAACGCTGCAAGAAATTATTATTTTTCCTAAGTTGAGTGTTCCTTCAAAGGTGTGAAACGCAAGTTAATTTTGATATGTTTTAAATTGGAGATTCAAGAAAATTAATACATTTGCACCCATTTAATCGCTTTTTGAAAATATGCGAAAGTACCCTGTCTTCGCTGGCTTTTATTTCCCAAGTTCAGACCGAAACGATTTAAATTTCTATTGAATGGTGCTAAACAAGTGTTAGTTAGCATAGAAATATAAAAATACTTTGCACTTTTTGCCTTCCTTTTGCACAGCGACATTAAACTTTTCGTGCTTTTGCGAATATACAACGCACATTATGCAAATTAGGTTGTTGGACAATTCAGAGTGCTTTAAATATAGGCGTTTTATATATTTATATTTCACGGTTTATAGTCATAAATACAGCAGAGAACACACAAATAAACGTTTTGAACTGTTTAATGGCTATAACTAGCTAATTATTAAGTCCCGATCTTCGGTTCCTTTAGGAAAACTGTGGTGAATATTATGCAAATTAGGTTGTCTTCAAAAGTTAGTCCAGTGACAAGAAACATTTCTAACTTAGTTTGATTTTTCTCTTTCAAAGATTTAAAAAAAACACAGATATACTGTCCAAAAGCATTTTGTGGTTTAGTTTTTTAAACTTGACGATAAATCAGTTTAGCTTTTAATAGGGGACGTTGTTAATGTACTTTGAAATTGACACTCTGTGACCTTTGTTAGTTCAATTTGCATGAATCTGGAGTGTCACACCATGTAACAAATTTGATTACTACCGTTATTCATTCTATTTGGCAAATGGCAAATGAAAAGTAAGTTTAAGTGTAAGGTCTGTCGGTACCTTACACTTAAACCTCTCGTTGAGTAGGTACAGAGGAGGCAATGTGGAACAAACGATCGTGATCGGAACTTGACTTTGGTGTTTCACAACGACACCCAACAATCATTTTTTTTCTTTCTCATGCAAGCTGAATGCAGCGGCAAGCTGTGAAGACCTGTGAAACTGTTAAAAGTTTCAAGCAACGAAACCCTTGTCTTAGCTTTGTTTTACGTTTGTTTACAGAGCTCAATACCATTTTCTTTAAAAAGGCTGACAATATAATTCATGGAGTTTCAATGGATTTAGGACCAGTTTACATGGAGGGAGGGTGACGCCAGATTACCCGCTTAGAAGGGTCACCTGGCTCTTTTGTTTTTTGCCGTTTGTTTCACATGGCAGACAGGGTCACCCCCTACCTGGATCACCCTGTCTGCTTGCTCGGGTCACCCTTCAAGGCGGGCTAGACTTTTGTGTATGTAAACGGTCACGCGAAGCCAAGGGTCAGCAGGCTACCCGGACTAAGTTTTCGGTTGTGTTTTTCATGGTTTTAAGTTAAATTTGAACTAAATACAGACCAAAATGATAAATTGGGAACCAAGCTGTCCCATTTTAATCAATGAACAAGTTTTATTTGTCCGTTCAGACGTCTTTTTTTCGAATAAAAGAATTATTCTGAAGTTGACAACATACATTTTTAGTTTGGCGACCGAACGCTGTTAGAACTTACTACAAACATGTGTCCGACTAATTTCTAAGAACAAGGACATTAAAAAATAGTGACTTGAGGATGTTCGAACTTGATTATGAAGGGAAAAGCATTTATGTTGAGCTTGTGGCACTCCCACGCCTCGACATGCCTCTTTGCATATAAAGGCGATCTATGTTTTAGCTCGGAACCTAGCCGGGTTACCCTCCCTCCATGTAAACAGGCCTTTGAATAGAGAAAAAAAAAAGAAACAAGCAGTTGTTTATCTAGTCACATAAAATACTTTATCATTTATTTTTTTAGGAAGTAGAAGGGTGGGCGGGGGGGGGTGGGGGATAGGGGGTGTCTCGGGGCAAAGATAGATCCCTTGAAGTGACAGTTATAGTTGACCATTTCCTCAACCTCGACTCTGGGGTCTTCTCCGATCCCTGGACAAGGCTGTCAAAATACGAAAAAAATCCTGGCGTATTTTGTTGTGTAAAGCATGGTCAGAATGTCTTCATTTCGTTTGAACAACGGTTTCAGATGCCAGAAAACAAACACAGCTAGCAATCGCTGGAAATAGCCTCCGAAAACGCCATTTCATAGTGTGTCACGTGACAAAATACTCTACGATTCTTGGAGTATTTTGGCACCCTTGTCCAGGTTTTTTCTGCGCACGCCCCGCCATTTTGAAAGCAAAGTTGCCATTTCCCTGTGGGATGACATTTTAAAAAGGTCACAGTGACATGCGCAATGTAGTCAAGGTACATATTAAATGCATCTGTCAAAAAATGCATCCGGGTGCATTAAAAAAGGGCGGTTTTTTTTCGCCTTGGCTCATTCAAAAGCTATTTGAGGGTAAACCCTACAGAAAGCGGCTGACACATCAGACTAGGTAAACCCAAGCGCAGAAAAGTACTAGAAGTGCTACTTTCCTGTATTCTTCAAGTAACCAAGCTTTCTGGCTCTCGATACGATGGGACCTTCTTAGAGATAAATGACTGCAAATTCTTGAGCGTCTTTCTCAAGTGCTGATGAATTCATTACCGGAGTCAAAGCTACGATTTTGTAATTTCACGATTCTGTAATTTCACGAAGATTTGTGATGCCAGGGGTAAAAATTATAACCGGAATGCTAATGAATGAGAGGGTAAATACAAGAGGATTATCTTTAGGCAATTTTCGGGGTCTTCTCTTCACTTAAGTAGAAAATACAATAGAATACATATGCGTAAAGCCGTTCGGGCGTAAAATGGTGGGGGAGGGGAGGGGAGGGGCAGTCCCGACCATTTTACCTCATATGACGCCATCATCTGTCGTCTTTACTGACTGAAATTAAGTGCTGGGGCAACCCTTCCGCTCCGATTGAAAACAAGACCAGTATCTTGGGTAAAAATCCAATACTGGCGTAAGCTCTTTCGGCAAGACCAATTGAAGGGCCGAGAGCATGTCCAGCCTATATGACTTTTTAGGCCTTTTTTTATTTTTTCTCGCTCAGAATAGCTCAGAATAGCCTCATTTTATCGTACAGCGAATAATATCACAAGCCCTTGTCGAATTTGCACTAACCCTAAGAAATTTGACCAATTTCACCTGAAAAAAGCAGAGTTCTGGCCCTCCAGTGCTTTGACGGTACATTCAGAGCGCAATTTCGAAGCCATTTGAGAGCAGTTTGGCCGTGAGAATACGCGACTGCAATACTTCTGACCAGTGCCAACAACTAAACGAAAATACCGTTATTTACGCACGCCTGGCTCGCTTATCTATCGTGAGCTCACTACGGCAACACATCGCCTCTGTAGCGTGTGTGTAAGCCAACGTGTATGAGGCCCGTCCGGTGATTGAAAGACATCATTAAGTCCGGAAATCCTTGAGTCTCTAGCACTTCTCAAAGAAACGAGTCGTGTTTCTTGTCCTTCCTTGTGTCTGAAGCGCCATTTAGCGCTCGAGGTGAAAAACGGACCTTGGTCGGGAAGACGAGCCGGCGGGAAAGTCTGGCATCACTTCGGATCAGAAAAGGGGCAGCGTTGAGAGTTGTGGGCCATTTCCCATCCCGTGCCGTGGTCGAAATGCCCGATATCCGAAGTGCTTTGAGTATTTTGCAATAACTTTCGGGCGGGAACTCCATTTCGGTTTTGTTGTAGGATTTCCCGACATGCTTTGCGACAGTGGTAGATGGGTCCGCTGTGCGTGGTCGGGCACTTGAAATACAGCTTTGGGCAGCTCGAAGTGAGTTGTTGCTGGCCGGCCGGAAGACGTTTCGCATTTGGAGTCTTTAATGCAACATTAAATTCGATCTAAAAGGATTTTGAAATCGAGATACGTGTTTTGATGCGTATCAACCTTTAAATAATAAAACTTAGCCTGAAGTGAGCATGTGTTCGTCGGTGGTCTTACTAGTGGTTTAGTCGGGGATTTGCGCTCGGACGGCTCCGGGTTCGAATCACGCTCAGCATCATTTTTTTTTTCTTCGAACTGGACATTATGAAAGTGATTTACTTTTTTTGCGTTCGTCAAAATTCCTTACGTTTAATTTTAAAAAAGTATCGAACCGTGTCAGTGCGAAAACAGAAGCTTACCGCAATATTGCGTTACAATAGGAGCCTTTGATTTTTTTTTTTTTTTGCATACGGTATTTCTCGAAAACGACGGAAAAAACAACGGAAAAAAATTCGGAACAATGTTTTGCAACTAATTTCTAGTTCACATGCCAAAATTGGACAAATCTGAGCAAGAAAAAATAAAAAAAGGCCTAAAAAGTCATATAGGCTGGACATGCTCTCGGCCCTTCAATTATAAGTTGTGTCAGTAGCCGGTCTTACGAAAGTGATTACCGCATACGGAATGGGCGTTGTTCAGACGCCACGGTGCCCTGGACCAAGCAAGTTTACAATGGAGCCATGAGGCTTGGTGCGATAAAAACAGTTGATAGTCTTACATGTGTAAAGTGTGCTTAAGGCATTGAACAAAGGAATCGTTTTTTCGTTCCTCCAGTTTGGGCCTGCCATTTTGTCGACGGGATCGAGGGAAACATGGGTGGTAGAAGGCGGGAAGTGCCCATGCCCGGGAACGGTGCCCAGATTTTGCCGGCCTGAATGGGCGTTTCTGTTTTTACATGCCGCCTTTGGTGTAATACTGGCTTGCTATTTCCATGCGCCAGAATTTGCCATATAATTTAATAAGTGGGGCAAAGCTTGGCGTATACCAGTATGTTTGTCCAAATCAAAAGGGCCAACCTTGGTCTTAGATTTTTGTGTGACAAAGGAATAGAGTCGAGGTGGCATTCTATTTAAAAGTCAGTGCATTGCAGTGAATCAAAGAGCTCGGAAATAACTGTTGAATCGACACATATTTCTGAAGGCGACAGAAAGCGATCATCATTTTGTTTCATGAGTTGAAGCTACGTCATCGTGCTTCTTATTGAGAGCCTTTTTTGCCATTTGATATTCTTTCATTTTCTTTTAACCTACATCCGGCCGTCAATCAGATTTTGCATTCTATATTAAAGCTTAACAGTCCAACCAGTCTTTTTTCAGTAACGAATGGTATCTTGGCATCACTGTTTGCCTTAATTTTGCCAGTTGTCAAATAGAATGAATATAGTAATTAAGTTTGTACATGTTACATGTTACATGGTGTGACACTCCAAATTCATGCAAATTGATCTAACAAAGGTCACGGAGTGTCGATTTCAAAGTACATTAACAACGTCCCCTATTAAAAGCTAAACTTCAAAAACTAAACCACAAAATGCTTTTGGACAGTATATCTGTGTTTTTTTTTAATCTTTAAAAGAAAAAAAATCAAACTTAGTTAGAAATGTTTCTTGTCACTGGACTAGCTTTTGAAGACAACCTAATTTGCATAATATTCACCACATTTTTCCTAAAGGAACCGAAGATCAGGACTTAATAATTGGCTAGTTATAGCCATTAAACAGTTCAAAACGTTTATTTTTATGTTCTCTACTGTATTTATGACTAAAAATTGTGAAATTTAAATATATAAAACGCCTATATTTAAAGCACTCTGAATTGTCCAACAACCTAATTTGCATAATGTGCGTTGTATATTCGTAAAAGCACGAAAAGTTTAATGTCGCTGTGCAAAAGGAAGGCAAAAAGTGCAAAGTATTTTTATATTTCTATCCTAACTAACACTTGTTTAGCAGGATTCAATAGAAATTTAAATTGTTTCAGTCTGGACTTGGGAAATAAAAGCCAGCGAAGACAGGGTACTTTTGCATGTTTTCAAAAAGCAATTAAGTGGGTGCTAATGTATTAATTTTCTTGAATCTCCAATTTAACCCATATCAAAATTAACTTGCGTTTCACACCTTTGTAAGAACACTCAACTTAGGAATAATAATAATTTCTTGCTGCGTTTGGTGGTTTCCAAGCAGCGAGCTCGTCAATTTATGCAATTTTCGATTCTGGCCAAGCGCAAATTTAGGCCTTTTGCCGCTTTGACTGTTACGAGCTCTAAAAAATACAATTTAACGTATTTCCAAAAACTTAAGTCGTTTCATTTACTTACGACCCAAGATAGTTTACTGGGCAAAGTTTGAGGGAAAACTTTTTTCAGACCCGATATGCAGTGGACCGCTTTTACAGACACTGCCTCTTAATAGCATTTAAAACAACAACTATAGGTAAGGGTGTCATTAGAAGCTAAGTGGAATTAAAATTTGATGTTCAAATTCCTAACATTTTTCATATGTTTTAGTGAGAATTTGAAAAAGGTAGCTTTTAGGGAACCATGTACTTAATATCATTAATTTTTTTCCCCACAGATTCGTGGATTGTATTGACTGTGGACGACAGGTACATCAAATTTGTGTTCGCCATCACGACTACATCTGGCCGAATGGGTGAGTAAAAAAAAAATGTTATTGGAAATTCAAGTGTGAAGGAAGTGCGTTAATGCAGTAATCGTGCATTTTTACACACAAAAGATCCAAAAAATGCATTTTAAATATATATATACCTTTCCTTTGCAGATATCAATGTGATCAATGTTTACAAAAGAGGGGTGTGAAAAGGAAAGAAAACCGCTTTACTGCTAAAAGTAAGTATAGCAGCAAGCTGCTGTTCTGCGATAACTTTAACCCATTGACACCTGAACCGCCCGTAACCGCCTGTACAAGACTCCACTGCTTTAAAAAATTGCAGCTTTCTCAATCGTGCGAACATCGCTTAACTAGCAGTTGTGAGCATTGACTAGAAAGTCTCTCAAATTAAGATACCCAATAAACACAAAGAAGTCAGCAATTTTTGCAGAATATCAGCGTTTGAATTTGGACAATAACAAAAATGACCGTTTTTAACGTCATAGAAAAACAACAAAAATCACATTTTTGCCTTTAGTTTTTTTATTCAAATCATCGTGGGAAACCCAAAAGTCAACATTCACAGCAAAATTCAGTCCTAGTCCTAGCTTAGCAGTGAATTTTTTTGCTCTTATTCGTTGCTCGGGCCGAGCTACAGCCTCTCGTTCTAATGCATACTGACCTTGCCTCGATTTTCAACATCACCACCGCACTGCATGCTGGGAAATAACCACAATTTTTGACAGCGTTTGTTTCTTTCCTCGCACATTTCATATTTATACTAAGTCCACAGCCACTCTGACCCACCACCGAAATTTTGTGCTTGTTGTGTTCTTCAGTGGTCGCAACTTCCAAAATATGCTGTGGTAGGTCGAGAATTTCATCCAGAGTTGAGTTCCAAGGCTACTTTGTTTCGTGGCAGCCATTTTTCCAGTTCAACGAGCAATGAGCCAAATTCGTAAACGAAGTACAACACCTAACTCGCTTCATTGAGAAAGTGGACTCTGAACTACCTTCAAGCTTAATGATGCTCATCAGGCGGCTACTAAGATGAAAAGTGGCTGTGAACTTACCAAAAATCGCAGATACATGGTATTGAAGTCTTTATTGCAATTCAAAGAAGCAAAATGACAACGTCACAATGACGTTTCCAGTAAACTCGAGCCTTCAGTGTTTTAGAACAGCAGCACTTTCAATGGTAACCCCAAATATGGAGTCACAAAATCCTATGGGGCGTGTGTATGCAGAAAATCGCTCAAAAACGTAAAAGTCCTCTGGTGTCAATGGGTTAAGCACTTTGCTTACAATTCAAATTGCAATCATATGGCTTTTGTTTAAATTGCTGAACATTACTTAAGTGAGAACAATGCGCATTTACAACATTATTATACTCAGTATTAAAATTCAAATAATGAAAACAAATTTTATTACTTGAAACCTCATTAATTGTTTCCGACTTATTTTTCTTAGAACTGCCAACAACCAAACTTGGTGATCTGATTGAGAAGAGAGTTAATAACTTCTTACTTAAAGAGAACTGTCCTGGTAATGTGACAATTAGAGTTGTTTCTTCTTGTGACAAACAGGTGGAAGTCAAACCGGGGATGAGGGCGAGGTTTGTAAATTCAAAAACTCATTGATGTTGAATTTGAAATTTGATTAAGGTACAACTCAACTATTTTTTCAAACTTTACAGTCAACTTCATCTATATCAGACTCCTTCCACAGTAGCATATTTAGGGGAGGGACTGAGGGCGCTGCACCCCCTTTTTTTCTTTAAACGATGGTATTTTGAGTTGGATGACTTTGTCTCGCGCCAAATGTGATGCGCCCATTGTCTCATGCAAATTTTTATGACTCCCTCTTTCTAATTAGTGTCTATGAAATGTAATTTATTTTTTGATGTATCAAAAGGTTCACCTTTTTAGACCTTGGAATAAAAGGTTTAAAATGTTAGAGGTGATGCGAAATGCTTTTTTATGGTCTCAAAGTTAGGTTGTTCGCGCTAAAAAGTGGCTCCAATTTGTGCGTGGCCAAAACCAGTGTCATATTACACTGTGACGTAAATAGTTGTACAAACTGCTGCGGCAATGTAGAGAAGAAGAGAGCTGACAAGAGACGTAGCTAGAGGTGGACAATATTATGTTGTGAACGGCCTCAAACAAACGAGATATTAGAATTCTTCGATTACAGAGGGTGTAACAAAGCTTTATTTTGCTCCAGAAGAAAATAGGCCGGCGAAAAAAAAAACTTGTTCGCCAACATCGGAAAGGGTACGGCAAGGGATGCTGTTTTCAATGAATGCGCTTATTGTTAAGATTAATATTATTTTACAAAAAAAAAAAACATTCCGGCTGGTGAGGCCATTTAATCAAGCATAATTTTCCAATCCATATCCTGTTTAGAAGTTCCTTCAAGCCTCTGCTCGACTGGAGAGCCGTCGAAGTCAGTGAGGCCTACAAAAATATACTGACTCGATCGGCACTGACTGGCGAGTGATATAAATGTTTATACGGTATTCTGAATTATAAAATTCAAAGTGCAGCAACGCAAGTGTTCACTAGCAGGCTTCTATTCTACAGAATATCTATCAAAACTATTATAATATCTACATGTACAAATGTGTAAGACTATTCGTAACAAAATACATCGCTGAATCATTGCGTGTTCGATCAGATCAATTTTTATACAATGAAATATAAATCAGACCTATAAATGTAAACACTAAAACACGATACTTTGAACTCACTTACAAGCCGCCAAGTGGTTAAAATTTCCAGGAGCGTTCAATCGCTGGCAAGACACTGAACTAAGAAGCTTAATAATTACGTATATACTTGAGTTCAAACATTTTGAATAAATAAATAAATACGCTATCAAGGCGCCTTGCCGCTAAAAATACATCATTCGCATTCAATTCAGCAAGCCGCCAGAAAAACACCACCTCGGATATGCATAACATATCAGTATAATTTAGAAACTTTCAACTAGCAAGCCACCAAGAAGCTAAGGCATATATCCCTCGCATTGGAAAAAGAACTTTAACTGCCAAGCTGATAAAATAAGCTCATAACCTCCATGCGCGATCAGTGAACTTCAGAGAAGACTGGCCAAGTCGCTAATGCGCTAATATCATGTAATATACATTGTCTGTACTACAAATATATCATTCGCGTTCGATAAACGCTCGTCAATGAGCCACTAGAAAAAAATAACAAAAAAGCCTCTGCATTCAATAAGCTTACAACTCAACTGGCGAACCAATGAGACACTGTGCTACTCAAATGTATACCTTTCAGTCCGTCTTCTTCATGTTCACTTCCTTCGCTCAAGCGGCACAGACGGTTCACCTCGCTACGGCAAAATTACAGTGGACACGATCATTTCATTTGATCAAAAATGATGCGAAACTGATCCTCTTCACTTTCAGAGGACTGTAAAGAAACATATTAGGCGCTGTCTGACATTCGTACAGCCAAAAACATTGGCAAAATGACCATCACACTAAAGGATTAGCAAAAACAAACCAATGTGTCATACTATTTACGTAATTTACATCATCACTCACTCCCACTCGCCCCAGACTAAAAAAATTGGAGCCAATTTTCAACCGAAGTGACGCATCTTCGAGGGGTTAAAAAAACCGATTTTCTTTCTTTTCTTCGAGAAATGATTATTGTTTTCGTTCTTTGGACATAATAAACAGTAGTATAGGGAGTTGGTGATTGTGGACCACCCCAAATAAGCATCCAAAGACCCGAATTACCGCCCCCACGGATTCATTGCATTCATCCGTGGGGGGCGGTAATTCAGGTCTTTGGATGCTTATTTGGGGTGGTCCAGAATGCACCAACTCCCTATACTACTATTCTGGCATATGCTGCTCCGGTACTAGACCACCACCCAGGGAGGTATTACCAATTGGAGAAATCACTAGAGCGAAAGATTTTGTTTTGACTACCAATTTTTCAACCACCTTTTTGGGGTGGCATTCTTTTTTTTGCCCCTTGTCCCAGCAGAATATGGCATATGCTTTGCCTGGTGCAGCATATGCATTGCCCCTTGCCAGCAATGGCCTTTTTTTTTGCCCCTTGCCCCAGCGGTATATGGCATGCAGCATGCACCCGCAAGCCCGGTGGGACATATGCATTGCCCTTACCCCGCAAGCCTGTATATGGCATATGCATTGCCCTTGCCAGCAGTGGGAAGGGAAATTGCTAGAGCACACAGCTATGTCGTACAAAAGCAAGAAAAGTTGTCCACATTTTTTTAACAAAAATTTAAAACTACTATATATATGCGGGTCGCGATGGATGCGCAGCGAGCAACTTTGGAAGAGATGGGCCTACGAACCAAGAAGGCAGTCGCCATACACATCTTGCAGGAGAATGTCTATGAAAGCAATTTGGTCTCCGACATCGCGAGTGTCGATTACTTCTCGGGGCACCAGGAACAAACGAATCTCCAACCCTTGGATGGACTTCCAGTCTTTGTAGACGATTTCTATGTCTTTGTCCCACTGCAAGAGAAAGACATTGTTCGGATACGTGGTCGCAAGACTTCTTGTACCACAGGCGAAGAGGGCGCAGCCAAAAGACTGGTGGCGCAGATCTCTATCTTTGTTTGGGAAGTCTGGGGCGACGAAGACGGGTACAAGCACATTTCGGTAGCCCACACAGTCGATGCAAACTCCAGTGGCTCTATTGTGGGGACAGTGGAGCAAATCGAAAACGCAACAGGTTACCACGTCAGACGAATCTGGGAGAGGCTGCACCCTGGAGAGGAAGCCGCTGGCTATGCTGTTTGCAAGGTAGATGTTTCGAATGTGCCAATGGGAAGGCTGCAGGAAGGTCTCCCACACATGCGGCGCCTTCTGGAGGCAATTGGCTGGGGGCAATACCAAATAGATTACACGCAAGACCTCTCGGGAACCCTGGACAGGCAGGCATTGGTGCAGCATTTATTGGACGAGCACGAATTCTTCCGACAAGGCGAGGGTGGTGGTGGGCGTGGCTATATTTTAGACAACACAAACTCCGTGGGCAGCCATGTCTTAACCTTCGTCCAAACACGAAATGGTCGCACGACCGCCACCAAAGTCTACAACAAGTTTGTGTCGCAGTTGGAGGCCGGGGAGGTGCGAGAGACCTTTGGTGGCCACATAGCCCACACTGTAGACAGTCCAAACCACCATCTCCGCCGGACATTGTGCCATCCAGCTGTGCTAGAGAGAGGTTGCACACGCATCGAGACTTCGATGTACGGCTGCAGCTTGGAGGATCTATCCACAACTGTAGCGGAAGAGCTGGTGGCGGAGACATTGGAGTTGGTTAGCCCTTGTTCGGCAAATCCTTGTGGGGATGGTAAATGCTGCACCATTCCCGACCATGGTCTCTTTGTTGTCCAGCCGCTAGCAAAGCAATGGGAAAACTTCGCGAGCCAGCTAGACCACTGCATGGTGCTGGGAGACCGTCCACAAGGGAAGATATATCTCGCATGGAGTGGCCACAGCAAAACCGGCAAGCTGCAGGGGATGGTTGTCCAGCCGACACCAGCGATGGTTGCGGACGATACGACTTGGGAGAGAGCGATCGAATGGACAATTGCCGACTTTGGGCTCCAAAACTGCCCCATATTTCGCACAGAGATCTTGGGGGAGGAAAACGAAGAGATACTCTTTTCGCCTCTGCGCTGCCAAACAAAAGTCGGCCCAACCATTCTAGCTGCAAGCAAGAAGCCCTGCGAGCTGCACCCAGGCGCCCCTAATCCACAAGAGATACTCCCGCCAACAAGGCATGTAGAGTGGGTCTGGAGAACAAGAAAGCCAGCAAGGATCGGGATGGAGCGACCCTCTTGCGACCTGGTGGAAGTGCCGGAAATAGCCGAAGGCAGACTTCTTTCCACCCTCTCCACAAGAAAATGCCTGCTTCGTTTGCAAGAGCTAGTGGAGGTCCAAAATAGATTGGAATGGGCAGCGCGAATGGAGGGGGTCGTCGAGAGGGCCAGAGAGAATGTCGAAAGCCGGCGAAGAGAGCTCGAGCGGTTGGAGGAGGTTACCAAGGAAATTCTCGAACTCCGGGAAGAAAAGCGCCAAACAAGGCGAGCCGTCGAACAGGCGCTTGTTGGGTGGACGTACAAGATTTCCGAAAACGCTGGCAAGACTTTCTATGTCTTCGGCTTTCGGACAACACAAACTGGGAGAAACAGAGTGGTGCTGCAGGACGAAGAAGGGGAGACAGTATGCGTGTGGCCCACAAGGGGTTTGGGAAGAATTTTGGACAACCAATCGGAGCGCTTCGAGCAGATCGAAGAGTACCACAACAGAACACTCCATTGGATTCCAAGAAGAAATACAAGGCTGCAGATCTGTGTGCAGCAGTCCCAGTCCTTTTGGAACAACGAAGGGACAAAAATCAATTGGAACCCACTAGCCGTGCTATCCACACCAAAAGTGGAAGACCTGCAGTCGCTGCAAGAGCTGCTGGAAAACGAGGAGCAAAGGGAGCTTGTGGTGCAAAGAGATGCGTTAGCAGTGGAAGCATTGGAGGAAAAAAGGACTAAGCTTTCCACCCTCTGTGCGGCGCCACGAGCAAAAGACAGCAAAAAGGCATTGGAGATGGCCCCGGGCGACTATATCGTGCGGCGCTACACAGAGTCCACCTATCGAGGTGCCCAAAGGACCTACCTTTTCGTCTCCCCGATAGACGAAAGATCAGTGTTTATTTAATTGATCGCCCATAATCGTCAAAAACCGTTGTAAACCGTCACAAACCCACCGTAAATCGTATGAAATATATCGTAAACCATCACTGAAACGTACAAGTATCATTTAAATTAAATATAGTACCAGTTGTTTCCTATTATGTCGGTAATTCGACTATTCATAGATTCTATAGTTTTATCGATCAACTCCTGAGAAATACCATAGATTGTTCTCTGCACTCTATCACAGAACTCTGCATATGACTCACGGGTAATAGCTCTATCAAGAGCGTCTTTTTCCAACTTTCTGGACACAATCTTAAAAATGTTCTCAACATGGTTTGAGTCTGGACTTCGCGGCGGTATATTTTAAAAGCTGGGAATGGCAATGAGCCATAGCATTGCGGGCTGTTTTGCTGTTTTGGGAGGGATCGCCATCTTGCAGTCAGAGTCGAGTCAATCCTTTGCAAGATCATGCAAACATGGTGTTAAAATGTTGGTCAGTAAAAGATGCAAAATATTACGCATCCAGTTTTTCGTATCTCTCGCTACCGTCAAATTGTGACGTGCGTGACTGTGTCGGAGACCCTTTATATATCACGATAAATGTGTTGACAAATGACCATCTAATTAGTAACTCTCTTTGTTTTGTCACGTAGAAACCCTCTACACAATCTTGGACATTTCAAATGAAAAATTGATGCCACCCCTCCCCCCGAGTTCAGTGATGGGTAAATGGCGCGTTTTGGTTTTCGCACGAATCCATCTTTGAATCGGGTGGAGGGAGGTGTTATTTCTCTTTTTATTCCGTCCGAGATTGTCCGAGGTTCACACTGACGTTACGAGAACCTATACAGATCACATTCCAGAAGGGCGGACGTTTAATAAATCATGGCATAACGGAAAAAACTTGTTAGCCGAAAAGAAGGAACCCTGTGTGGGATTGAAAAGATGATTTAATTAACATCATAATGCCTGCGTTTTTTGCGTTATCTACTCTATTGATATAAATATTAAATATGCATAAATGCATGTTCTGAGCTTTGTCCAAAAGTGAAGTTATGTTGCTTTAATGAAGACGATAGATTCCTTGTGCTGCTTGTGTGAAAACTGCTATTGTTATCGTTGTGCGGCAATTTAACATAACCGTTGCATAATAATCTCTGCTGAAGCTCGTGAACTTAGTTCCTCACAATAAAGGGAAGGGAAAAGCGCTGGGAATGAGGTTGCTCGTGTTAATGAATAAAACAAGAAGACGCTCACACTTGATACAAGCTATATTTTATAACGTTCAGGTATAACAAATACAGAAAAGAGTTCTCAGTCGGTAGAAAGAAAGAATGAATGAAAGACCACAACAAGAAAGAAAAAAAGAAAGAAAAAAAAAGGAACCGAAGAGAAGCTTGAACCCGCGTGTGTTGTCATATACATCACAATCATTACTTTCGCACTACGCCCGTGGGCCAGTCAGCCGGACACTTATAAAAGCTATATTATAGAAGCGGTCTGTCATTGTTCGCTTAATTATGCAGGCTGTGATTACCGATATTTGTTTATTAACATTGTCTTTCTGTCCAATCATTTTCTCCATACAAAAGATTCTAACACGATTTTCATCTATGAAAATATAATTTGCGACAATTTACAATCCGTTCCCGACGATGTTTTACGATTTACCACGGTTTTGTTGCAGTGCCGTATAATAATAGCCATAGATCAGTGTTTATTTAATTGATCGCCCATAATCGTCAAAAACCGTTGTAAACCGTCACAAACCCACCGTAAATCGTATGAAATATATCGTAAACCATCACTGAAACGTACAAGTATCATTTAAATTAAATATAGTACCAGTTGTTTCCTATTATGTCGGTAATTCGACTATTCATAGATTCTATAGTTTTATCGATCAACTCCTGAGAAATACCATAGATTGTTCTCTGCACTCTATCACAGAACTCTGCATATGACTCACGGGTAATAGCTCTATCAAGAGCGTCTTTTTCCAACTTTCTGGACACAATCTTAAAAATGTTCTCAACATGGTTTGAGTCTGGACTTCGCGGCGGTATATTTTAAAAGCTGGGAATGGCAATGAGCCATAGCATTGCGGGCTGTTTTGCTGTTTTGGGAGGGATCGCCATCTTGCGGTCAGAGTCGAGTCAATCCTTTGCAAGATCATGCAAACATGGTGTTAAAATGTTGGTCAATAAAAGATGCAAAATATTACGCATCCAGTTTTTCGTATCTCTCGCTACCGTCAAATTGTGACGTGCGTGACTGCGTCGGAGACCCTTTATATATCACGATAAATGTGTTGACAAATGACCATCTAATTAGTAACTCTCTTTGTTTTGTCACGTAGAAACCCTCTACACAATGTTGGACATTTCAAATGAAAAATTGATGCCACCCCTCCCCCCCCCCTGAGTTCAGTGATGGGAAAATGGCGCGTTTTGGTTTTCGCGCGAATCCATCTTTGAATCGGGGGGAGGGGAGGTGTTATTTCTCATTTTATTCCGTCCGAGATTGTAGCTCAGTTTTCTTTGTTTTTTTTTCAGGGGAATATATCACATAACCCCGTTCATTACAGTGTCTGAAAAGCTGGGTGTGGCCTTGATTGTAACAGGGGATAGATAGGCGGGGCTGAAAACAATAGCTGATAACAATAGCTAAACAAAGGATTATATATTCCCCTCATTATATTCCCCCCAACCTATTCCCCTCGACATATTCCCCTCGCCTTAGTCCTCTCGACTTATTCCGCTCATAATAGAATAACACAAACGGCAAGACAAAATAGGCACCAGATTCTCATATAATTAACCGCATATAAGCGGGTCTAATTAACATCAAATTACCGCATGCAAGCGAGTAAAATAGGCCCTATTTACCTAGCCTGCGAACAGGCTCCTGGCTCGGAGGGGCGCTATTTAACGGCGCGAAGCGCCGGCAAAGGGGAGCCTGCACGCGAGTTTCAGAATATCGAATGTCTGCGTCCAAATTTTGGACGCAAAGCGCTAGTGAATGTTTCTTGGGCTAAAACAACCTTAAATCAATCACTTTTTCATTTAATTTTATTTTCTGTTTCGGATACAGAGGGAAAAAATTAGATACATTTTCGCGGTGTCTGATCGCGAGATGTTTAATGAAATAGCTGCGTTATGCGTTACTCAGGGAAAGGTTTCAAATTACTTTTGACATTATGCAAATTGCAACATTTTTACCTCAACCGAAAAAATATATTTCAAAGGGCTAAATCTGTTTCTCTCCTCCTAAATTATCACTTTTGTCGTTAACTTAGCCTGCGAACGGTTAAAATTTGACAGTTGACAAACTAAGGAATACGCGGGTTCTTGTGGGCGGCAGCCGCGATTTTGAAGGATGCGTGCAGGCTTCCCTTCTTCGTATGACCCCGCCGTCCGACTGGAAGCCTGTCCGCAGGCTACTATTTACCTAACAGTAGTATTATTTATATTACTAATGTACACAAGAACAGAACCCCAGAAATGAGAGAAAAGAGCTCCAGTTTAGCACTGATCTGCAGTGTTTAGGGTTATGCACTGATTTGAAAACGGTTAGCTTTCATTTATGGTTATGGGTAACTCTATAAATATGTTAAAAATAACAGTTCCTGTCAGCTAGCCCTTGTTGGTGTAGTGGATATGGGTATTTGTTATGAAGCAAACGAATCTGGTTCGAGGCATACACCCTTCTGATCTTTTTCCTTCTTTTACACAAAAAAAGGAATTTTACTTTATGTAAAATGTTCAAGTAAAAGACAAAAGCCAGTTTGAGATCAGCTCTATTTTCGTTATTTCTCAGTAGGTAAATTGGGCCTACTTTAACCGCTTGCATGCAGTAATTTGATGTTAATTAGACTCGCTTATATGCGGTTAATTATATGCGAATCAGCTGAAATAGGGCATAACAAAGTAAACACTCTAGCATTGGTCAATATTTTTTGTTTACAGAAAAAGATAACTTCATCAATCTTATTCCTATGTAATTAACTTGCCGGTCGCAACCAAAAAGCGAAATGTTAATAACATTATTCGATGGTATCGTACCTCGATTCAGGTTTTGGGTCTTCAATAATGTATGATGCCTCGTTTTACGCTTGAACCTGAATATGTTTCCGCTGGTTTCCCTTGGAAAACACACCGCAACCACTCCATTGATCTTCGAAAGATGAAGGCGGGCAGTTGGGCCATGGCGAGACCACGAGTACTGTTCATACATTTTCTTCTCTCTCTCTCCCTCCTTCTACTCATAACGAAGCAACGTGCTCAATGCAAATTTGGCAAAAGCAAAACATGTTTATCATCTCGGAATGTTACTCTCCCAAAAATTAATAGTTTCTTTGTTTTAGAAAACCTCACAAGGTGAAAAATAAGCATGTTATTGACCCGTCCCTCGGGAATATGTGATATATTCCCCTTGTGGCGTTCCCTCGGGTACGCTACAAGGGGAATATATCACATATAAAATAAAAATTAAAATGATGAAATGACAAGATCATATTAATGAATATATGTATCTGTCTTATTTTGGAGTAGTTATTCGAGGTAGTAATTTCAATTGTAATGAAAGTGATCAGATTTATTCGTAATCAATGAACTCTCCTTTTTGAAGGTGAAATTGTTTATGAATTTGGAAAATTGCTTTAAACGACTTTTGAATGAAGTGACGTTGTCATAGTCGTTAACGCTGCTGGAAAATAACATTCCAGATCATAGTAACTGTTCCTCTGTGTCAAAGGGAAAGTCTGCCTATTTCCTTTTTGGGTCTGTCGAGAGTTATACATTGTCACTTTCACAGAAAACAATTCTGTTATTTGTGCTGGGCCAGCTTGATAAAAGGCTTGGTGGACGTGTTTTAGAAGATATTTTTTTGTACATGTATGATCCTATCTTTTAGCTAGTTGTCCATAGCTGACTGAAGTCTTTCTAACTTTAATTTTACTTTTATTTCATTAGATATGATGATGGCACTTTTCCAGAATCATTTCCATACCGTGCAAAAGCCATGTTTGCCTTTGAGGATATATACGGGGTGGATTTGTTTTTCTTTGGAATGCATGTACAGGAATATGGCTCGGAGTGTCCACAGCCTAACACCCGTCGAGTTTACATATCATGCTTGGACAGTGTTCACTTCCTTCAACCCCGTCACGTACATACATCTGTTTGTCATGAGATCCTCATTGGCTACTTAGAACATGTTGGACAACAAGGGTATATTCCTTTACTTGTTTTGTTTTTTTAACAGTCAGTGTAATATTTTGTTGGGTATGTTAACTTGAAAGGGCAATGTCACATATGTTTAGCATCAATTTAAGAAGTCAAAAAGCATGTTTCTATCAGTGATAAATTTAAAATAATGCTCTAGTATTTTTTCGTGCTCAGATTTGTCCATTTTTGGCATGTGAACTAGAAATTAGTTGCAAAACATTGTTCAGAATTTTTTCTGTTGTTTTTTCCGTCGTTTTCGAGAAATACCGTATGCAAAAAAAAAATCGAAGGCTCCTATTGTAACGCAATATTGCGGTAAGCTTCTGTTTTCACACTGACACGGTTTGATATTTTTTTAAAATTAAACCTAAGGATTTTTGACGAACGCAAAAAAAAGTAAATCACTTTCATAATGTCCAGTTCGAAAAAAAAAAGGAAAAAAAAGATGCCGAGCGTGAATCGAACCCGGAGCCGTCCGAGCGCAAATCCCGGACCAAACCACTAGACCACCGAGGAACACATGCTCAGTTCAGACTAAGTTTTATTATTTAAAGGTTGATACGCATCAAAACGCGTATCTCGATTTCAAAATCCTTTTAGATCGAATTTAATGTTGCATTAAAGACTCCAAATGCGAAAGATCGAGCTGCCCAAAGCTGTATTTCAAGTGCTCGACCACGCACAGCGGACCCATCTACCACTGTTGCAAAGCATGTCGGGAAATCCTACGACAAAACCGAAATGGAGTTCCCGCCCGAAAATTATTGCAAAGTCTCAAAGCACTTCAGATATCGGGCATTTCGACCACGGCACGGGATGGGAAATGGCCCACAATTCTCAATGCTGCCCCTTCTCTGATCCGAAGTGATTCCAGACTTTCCCGCCGGCTCGTCTTTCCCACCAAGGTCCGTTTTTCACCTCGAGCGCTAAATGGCGCTTCAGACACAAGGAAGGACAAGAAACATGACTCGTTTCTTTGAGAAGTGCTAGAGACTTAAGGATTTCCGGACTTAATGATGTCTTTCAATCACCGGACGGGCCTCATACACGTTGGCTTACACACACGCTACAGAGGCGATGTGTTGCCGTAGTGAGCTGACGATAGATAAGTTAGCCAGGCGTGCGTAAATAACGGTATTTTCGTTCAGGTTGTTGGCACTGGTCAGAAGTATTGCAGCCGCGTATTCTCATGGCCAAACTGCTTTGAAATGGCTTCGAAATTGCGCTCTGAATGTACAGGGCCAGAACTCTGCTTTTTTCAGGTGAAATTGGTCAAATTCCTTAGGGTTAGTGCAAATTCGACAAGGGCTTGTGATATTATTCGTTGTACAATAAAATGAGGCTATTCTGAGCTAGAAAAAATAAAAAAGGCCTAAAAAGTCATATAGGCTGGTTATGCTCTCGGCCCTTCAATTGCTACTCTGGTGCAGTCAGGTCAGGGCTGTGCTCCAGCAGTGCTTGGGTGCCACAGGGCTGTGCTCCAGCAGTGCTTGGGTGCCACAGGGCTGTGCTCCAGCAGTGCTTGGGTGCCACAGGGCTGTGCTCCAGCAGTGCTTGGGTGCCACAGGGCTGTGCTCCAGCAGTGCTTGGGTACCACAGGGCTGTGCTCCAGCAGTGCTTGGGTGCCACAGGGCTGTGCTCCAGCAGTGCTTGGGTGCTACAGGGCTGTGCTCCAGCAGTGCTTGGGTGCCACAGGGCTGTGCTCCAGCAGTGCTTGGGTGCCACAGGGCTGTGCTCCAGCAGTGCTTGGGTGCCACAGGGGTATGCTCCAGCAGTGCTTGGGTGCCACAGGCGACTAACGTTTGTCTTCAGGTGACGAGAAAACACTGAGTTTTTGCACATAGCTTAACTGCTTGGCACCTTTAATTTTATAGTTGGACTCTCTTTGGGTTCCCTATGATAACTTAAGAGCACAGCCTTGTGCATGGAAACAATTTATAATTGCCTTTGGATATGGATCGCCTGGATGTAAATGGATTGCAAATTGATAAAAATTGCCAATTTTGTCCCTTGTGTCTTGGAAAATCTCACTTAAATTTCATTATGGTTAGTTTTTTCTTTAAGGAATAACTTGTTATTTCCTTCTTGGCACTCTAACAGCACATCTCTTAAAACCAAAGGTACTTAGTAGATGTTTAGTACAGTGATTTGATTGGTTGATTGGTTGTTTTTCTGATTACTGATTGATTGACTGACTGACTGATTAACTGATTGATTGCTGATGCATTTTTATGAGTGAAATTTGATCCTCTCAGTGTGCTATCAACTTAAATATAACCCATTTGCTCCTACACTGGCCAAAATCGCCCGTACAAGACTCCACTGCTTTAAAAAAAACTGCAACTTTCTCAATCGCACGAACATTGCCTTAACTATCAGTTGTGAGCATTGACTAGAAGACCCCACAAATTGAGATACCCAGGCAATAAACACAAAAAGTCAGCCATTTTTGCAACATCAGCGTTTAAATTTGGACAAGAACAAAAATGACCGTTTTTAACGTCATAGAAAAGCAACAAAAATCAGGTTTTTGCCTTCAGTTATTTTTATTGAAATCATCGTTGCAAACCCAAAAGTCAACATTCACAGCAAAATTCAGTCCTAGTCTTATCTTAAAAGTGATTTTTTTTGCTCTTATTCGTTGCCCGGGACGAGCTACAGCCTCTCGTTCTATTGCATTCTGGCCTTGCCTTGATTTTCAACATCACGACCACACTGCATGCTGGGAAATAGTGAGAATTTTTGACAGGGTTCGTTCCTTCCCCCACATATTTCATATTAAAGTCCACAGCCACTCCGACCTACCACAGAAATTTTGTGCTTGTTGTGTTCTTCAGTGGTCGCAAATCCCAAAATATGCCGTGGTAGGTCAAGAAATTCATCAGTAGTGGAGTCCCAAGGCTACTTCGTTTCAGAGCGGCCATTTTTCCAATTCTACGAGCGACAAGCCAAACTCGCAAACGAAGTATATCACCTTACTCGCTTCTTTGAGAAAGTAGACTCTTAGCTACCTTCACGCTTAATGATGCTCATCAGGCAGCTACTAAAGATGAAAAATGGCTGTAAACTTACCAAAAATCGCGTACAAACCATATTTGAGCCATTCTTATAGCTCAACGAAGCAAAAACACTACGTCAGAATGACGTTTCTAGTAAATTCGAGCCTTCAGTGTTTTAGAACAGCAGAACTTTCAATGGTAACCCCAAATATGGAGTCACGAAATCCTATGGCTTGTTATATGCAGAAAATCACTCAAAAATGTAAAAATTCTCAAGAGTGAATGGGTTAAGCAGTTAAAAAAAATCAACATGAAATAAATTCAGGCTTGAATGGGATTCGAACCCATGACCTTGCGATACTGATGCAGTACTTTATCCGCTGAGCTACCAAGCCACATGAATGGTCAATTGTGAGTTTTTTCAACTGCTTAAATTGATAGTACTGTATACTGTGAGGATCAGATTTCACTGATTTCATCTGCCATTCACATCTATGATTTTCATATATTCATATTGATAAATGTTTAGGTATCAAATGGCCCACATATGGGCATGCCCACCCAGTGAAGGAGATGACTACATTTTTTACTGCCATCCTCTTGAGCAAAAGATTCCTAAACACAAGCGCTTGGTTGACTGGTACAGGAAGATGCTTGATTTGGCTGTCAGAGATAGTGTTGTCATTGAATACAAGGTAAATACTGGTGAATTTTGATTACTTAGTTACTCATCCATAGCATCTTATTAGTACAACAGGACACCAACATTCCCTTTTCAAATTCTCCTGTTCTGTGAAAACCTCTCAGCTGATTGCCTGCATTCTTAAAATCTTCCTAGTTTTTCTTGACATCCTCTCTTGTACCTTCCTTGCAAGGCTTGCCAAGTAGCCTTTTCATTAACAAATGGCAATTAACTCTTTTACTCCCAGAGTCAGTTATGGAGACATGTAGTGTAGTTCTAACTTTTGAGTCTGTGGACGAAATCTTAAGGTGTGACCATTCAAATGAAATATCTTTGGCAGTGCCTTTTCATGGTACCATTTGTTTTTTGATATTTTACAAAATGAAATTTGGTATTTTTCTTGAATTTTTTTTTTACTTTTGGTACTCTTGGGCTTTTAAGGGCTAAAATAAATTGTGAGCCATTGGCTTTTTTGGGTACCTTTCAAAGATCCCAGCCCACCAGTTTTCATCTAACTGAGCATTGTTATTGGTGTGTGTTGTAGGACATTCTGAGACAAGCCAATGATGATGGATTGAAAACAGTCAAAGAATTACCTTACTTTGATGGAGATTTTTGGCCAAATGCGCTGGAAGACAGCATCAAAGAGCTCGACCTGGAAGAGGAGGAGAGAAAAAGTGCTGCTGCGGCAGCTGCTGAGACTGCTTGTAAAGAGGTACAGTTCTATTGTTATGAATCAACTGTGTACATCACAACATATGTCTTGCTGATCAAGGTTTTCAACAGAGGGCTTTCTGTTGTTGTTGGAAGTAATGAACTAAATGCAGATGCAAATGAAAAGAGCGCTTTGTCACTCTACAGAGCTCTCTTATTGGATCTAAAAAACTTGTATTACTTCTACTGTGTCCCAGGTTCAGTTCCCTGACTTTGCATAATCTATGGTTCTAGTTTGTTGTCACTAAGGGTGTCACGAGTGGGTTGCGTATGCTGTCATATAGGTTTTCTTTTTCTAAGTTTGCGTGTTTAATCTTAGGATCTTTCTAAAAACCACATAATTGTGATTGAAAGTTTCCTAATAAAAGATAATTATATTTTATATTATATATTATTTATTTTATTTGTTGTGGAAGAGTGCGCTTTGTACGACTTTCCTATAGGTGATCTTGGCTGTTGTACTCACAAAGCTACAAGTTTGTTAGTGGATGTTGCTCAAAGCAGGATAAAACTTAATAACAGCCCTGCTTCGGTTTGGATTTTTCAGTGGTTACTAGACCATTATGCTAGTCTTACTGGATTAAAATTTGTGATGAAAATATTTGCCTTGCAGGGTACTCCAGGAAGTAAGAATAAGGGGAACAACAAACGAAGTAACAACAAAAAGGGCACAAAAAGCAAAGCGAGCAACCGCAAGAACCCAAAGAAGACTAACGGTCCAGTGATGGGTTTGTGTGACTTATCACAGAGATTGTACATTACCATGGAAAAGCACAGAGAGGTAAGACTTCAGTCCTGGTCATCTTTTTCTTTAAAACAGCTTTAGGCAAGTCCCTTGAAAATCGGTAAATTTATACATATCATGGCCCAACATAGCATGAATGATTTAATGGAACAAAAAAGATAGGTCACTGTGCTTGTTTAGGAGAAAACAATCATTTATTTGGCTAACTTAGCCTCAAAGGAAATCCTCTTGGTTTTGAACGCACATACAAATGATGCAAGATATCATGCACAGTGCAATACTAGGGAATCACCTTAATTGACTAAGTGATGGGAGAGCATAACTGCTGATTAATAATTGGTGTGCTAATTGGTTCTCTGGTGCAGCAAGAATTGGGTTTTCGGTGCTTCAGCTAGGATTTACCAAAATAATAAAGAACATTTGATTATCTTTCTTGCACGTAGGCATTGGTGGTGGCAAAAGATGATTGGACCTTATCTCCCACTCGAGACAAAGGATTAAGTTGATCTTTGGAAGGATAATTAACGTTGTATATTTCCAACCCTCAGGTTTTCTTTGTTATTCGATTGAACGGCCGTAAGACACCAGAGACAAGTGACCCTGATGGAAATATGAGCTGCGACATCATGGATGGCAGAGATGCATTCTTGACACTTGCCCGTGAGAAGCATTATGAGTTTTCATCACTGCGAAGAGCCATTTTCTCCACCATGGCGATGTTGGTTGAGCTCCACAAACAAGGCCAGGACCGGTTTGTCTACACCTGTAACATTTGCAGGAGACCAGTGGAAACGCGATATCACTGCAACGAATGCGAGGTACTTGAATTCAGTTGTTATTGTAAGACCAGAACTCCAGTTAAAGGGCTCCAGGCAAAAATGTTCCAACTGGCTTCTTGGCAATTTTTTCTAAAATATTGTTTAGGCTCCACACAACCCATTGTTGTCAAAATGATGACTTGTTATTGTCATAATACTTTAAAAAGAGCCAGATATGTGAAAAATTCCACATCTTGACTGGATTTTTTTACGCCTTTGTCACCCTAGACAACTATCCAGGATATTATGTTTTAGAAACGCCTTCTTGAGGGTGGCCTTAGGTACCCTAGATAACCTTTTAGGATAAAATTAAACCAAACGTCATTTGTTATTAATTATTAGTCACTTTTTGTTTGTCCTCAATTACTACCACTTCTTAAAATTGACACAAGTAATTTTTGTTTTGTTTTAAAGGACTATGACCTCTGCGTGCCTTGTTACAACGAGAAAGGTCATGACCACAAGATGGAGAAGCTTGGCCTTGACTTGGATTTAGATCAACAGCAAGAACAAGGTGGTGAAAAGGAGCGACCACAGCTCAGTGCACTGGAGGAACGAAGATATAAGATCCAGCGCTGTATACGGTGCTTCGTGCATGCCACTCACTGCAGGGTAATTAACTGTCAACTTGCAAATTGTGCCAAGATGAAGCATGTTGTGGAGCACACAAAAACATGCAAACGAAAAACTGGCGGTGGATGCCGAATTTGTCAGGAGCTTATTCATCTTTGTTGTTATCATGCAAGGCATTGTTTAGAGAGGGAATGCGTAGTACCATTGTGTCGGCACATTAAACTCAAACTCAGAAAACAACAGCAGGGTCAGAGCATGCAGCCTTCATCTCAAATCGGTCAAAACCTAGCCCAGAGGCAGTTTGTACAGCAGCAGCAACAACAACAACAACAAGCAATGCCTCCCGGGATGCAACAAGAAATGCAGCAGGGCATGCAACAAAGCATGCGACAAGGTATGAAACAGGGAATGCAACAACCTATGCAAGTTAGCATGCCACAGAATATGCAGCACAACATGCAAACCAGCATGTAACAGTGTTTATTTGCCCAAGTAACAAAGTAACAATAGTGCCAAAGAAATATATTTATTATTCACATAAGTTTTTTAGGGCTGTCATTAGTAGCTAGGTGGCAACCAGTTATTGGCTGGCATTTAAAGTGCACCTAAACCTCAATTTTTTTCTTTTAATAAACTCAATGTACGTTGAAAAGTCGAATAGTGAAATATTTCTTGTTTTTAACGTCGGGTTAGTGAGTTATAGAGATTTGAATTTGCAAAATGCTAATTAGATGACGTCAAATCAAGACTTTACCGTTATTTCTACTTCAATTCACAATACGCAGTTCACAGCTCAAGGATAATCAATTTAAGAAATACTAGTAAAAACTGTTAATAGTCAATTGATTTGTAAACAAAAAATATTACTTGGAGGTGGAAACAAGTAGTTGTATAATAAACGAGTCTTAATTTAACGTCATCTAATTAGCATTTTGTAAATTCAAATCTCTATAACTCACTAACGCGACGTTAGAAACAAGAAATATTTCACTATTCGACTTTTCAACGTACATTGCGTTGATTAAAAGGAAAAAAATTGGGGTTTAGGTGCACTTTAAGTGAAGATTACCGACAACTCATTGTTTATTATAAATGGCTATGAGAAGATATTTTAAGGATATAGCTATAGCTTCCTGATTACTTTGTGTAACCAACTGCTTCAAAATTTTATGACAGCACTGCAGAATATTTGGCATTTTTTTACATTTTGACATGATATTGCAATGTTTGTTTCCGCTGAATCCCACTTGAAAAAAAGAATCCCAAAGTTACCCAAATTTCTTGATTTTATGCTGATTTTTCACTTCAGATAAAAAAAATGACAAAATCATTACCTTAACAGAGTTGGAGGAAAAGTGTTATTTCTCTGCAATTTTAACTTTTTGAAATTGCCTCTGGAATTGCCAAGACATTATAAAGAATGTTTGATTGCTTGGGCCCTTTTGAACAGCTCTAATCCCTCCTCTCTTGATGAGATAGCTAACCAAATTATTTAACGGCTCTGTGTTCCTTTTTTATTTATGTAACAGATAGCCAATTATTTGGTGAAACATCAGCAACTGCCACAAAGTAAGAAACATTTTATTTTCAAGATTACATTCATATATAGATTTATGCATTTAACAATGGCAGCAACTGCAATAAGCAGATCGATTGGTTTAATTATTCTTAGAGCAGTTTTCAATTGAGTGTCGTAAAATCAAAACCAAAGTATTTACAGTGGTCAATGAGAACTCAAAGCAAATATATGAAGCCGACGTCAAGCATGGAAAAACACATGGTTTTGGTTTTACTTCTGAATGGTTTGTTGGTCGATCACATGCCGCAGCAATGCAAAGCGAAAGAAATCACAAAATTACTTTCGACACTTGAAGCAGAAAAACAAAAATCAGGAAAAGTTTTTTTCTCTTCGCAAATGAAAAACAAATGCTGATGCTGCATTTTTCTCTTTGTAGCACAACTGTCAACAGCAATCATGGTCCAAGAGAAGGGCACATCAGAAGCAGCCTTCCCCTGGGGGGAGGACAGGGTAAGAAAAATGTCATAAACGTCAAAATTACAGGGTTGGTAACTTAATTTTGACAGCACTCATCATTTTACTTGCCCAAGG
This sequence comes from Dendrophyllia cribrosa, assembly GCA_024195265.1. Lineage (NCBI taxonomy): Eukaryota > Metazoa > Cnidaria > Anthozoa > Scleractinia > Dendrophylliidae > Dendrophyllia > Dendrophyllia cribrosa. The sequence continues at coordinate 44,052,303 of JAJLRJ010000005.1, read as the reverse complement.
AGATTTAAAATCTCGCCTGGGTGAGTGGGCGAGTGCTAATTTCCATCCCACAATTATAAATCGCAATATTTAAGTTGGCGTAGTAACAAAGAAATATATATATTTTTCATTCCTCGCGAAGCGAGGGCTAAAGGCCCGAGCGTAGCGAGGTTAATAAATTTGACGGCCGAAGGCCGCTCGGGTGCTCGGGTCTCGGGAGCTGAGCCGCGCCAAATCGAGCGAAAAATATATTTATATATATACTGAAGATGTCGTGCAGTTGCCTGGCAACAAAAATCGCGACCACTGACAATGGCGCGCTATCATGTTTATTCATGGCCGCGAATGGCGGCCGGGCTGTCTGTGAAAAAGTGTTCACTCTCGGTGAAACACGACCAATTTCTGATGCAAATGAGAAAGAACAGCAAACACAACAACGCTGGATTCAACAAGTGGCTGGAAATCCTTTCCCGAGAAGATTAACCACCGAAACTCAGCTGGAGCGAGAACGGCGACTTGAAATTCAGCGCAATCGAGCAACGAAGAAACAACGACAGCATCGATTACAAAGACTTCGAACAGCCTAGGCACACCGTTTGAGTTGGTTCAAACGCCTTGACCAAATGCCTCCATTAGAATTCTGAACGAAACCGATCAGAAGAGGCGACACCCACTGGAAGTGTTCGACAAAATCATTCTGTTTATTACGGTGGCCCAAAAGTGTCACGGCAATTTCAATTTGCTCACGGCAGTTTCAATTTGCTCACGGCAATTTCAACTTCGCTCACGGCAATTTCAATTTGCTTACGGCAACTTCAACTTCACTCACGGCAGTTTCAATTTGCTCACGGCAATTTCAACTTCGCTCACGGCAGTTTCAATTTGCTCACGGCAATTTCAATTTGCTTACGGCAACTTCAACTTCACTCACGGCAGTTTCAATTTGCTCACGGCGATTTCAACTTCGCTCACGGCAATTTCAATTAAAGGGGCTATGTCGCGAGATATGTCACGCAGGCAAAAACGTCGGGCCGACATGAAACAAATTCACGCTATCGCCGTGGAATCGGGCAAAATCCTTCAATTCTGCCGTTCTGTGTACTCCGAAAGGTCTCAGATTTTTCCCACATTTTAATAGATTTGTCTTGATTTCATTTCGGTTATTTCCCCGATTCTGTAACCATACGCCTCGGGACATGTCAGTATCTCAATGTCTAGAAGTTGTATTCAGCTGTCGTGAATAGCTTAAAGTGATCTCGACAAAACAGACGCATGAGAACTGTCACAATCCTGTTTAATGCTCTCCGATCGCAAGTGATTACACGCTAGGGTTTTTTAAGTCTAAAATTACACATGATTACAAAGTAAACTAAATAGCTATCAGTTGACAGATCTTGACAGATCCGCCCAAAGGGTCACACAGTCCACACAGCTTATAATAATCAGTTGAGCATGGATGAAGGTTCTTCTTCGGTGCTGATTGCTGTGGAATCAACCCAAAAGTTGTCTTATTTTTCTCTCTTCTACGAAAGTAATGTGCTTTCAACGCTCTGACGGAATTTATAATAACAAACGCAAGCGACCTCAAGGTCAAGCCTAGGTCACGTATGCGAAGAGTTCTAGCTGCCGTAGTGATCCGTAGTTGATCTGTTTCGAATGAAGTCCAGAAATTTTCATTGCTCTCTCCCAAGCGAATCAGTAAAAAAACCTACAAAATATTGGGTTTGTCTGTGGTAATAACAAATTACAAAGCGAAATTTTCTAAGCCGACTAGGTTTTAACACTGAAGCATGCTACTTTTGTCGATGGAAATTTCGATCCTTTTCGCTTGAAGCTAAGCGTGTGTTTCTTTGGAAGACATTATTTGAAAATTTTAGCACTTTCTTCTCTTGGCTGAATTGAGGATATTTCTAAATGTGAGCGCTTACGTTTCCTGCACATTCTTTCTTAAGTTCGGAATGGATGCTATATAGATCAGTGCGCATTTCTTGATTATATCCTCTGCCATATTTCTGAGTGCCAGAGTGCTTATAAGAATTTGTGTTAATCTTACACAAAGTTTTAAAATATTAAAGGTTGAGGGGATTTTGCCGGCGAGAAGAACTGAGGTTCGTGGATGATCAAGAAGCTGTGAGATGTTTTGTGGAAGTTGTGCTACTTCCAAGAACAGTGTGCTGAAAAATGAACTATAAACTCACGATGCACTTGGGGCGCCGTGAGTAAAGTTGAAATTGCCGTGAGTGAAGTTGAAATTGCCGTGAGCAAGTTGAAACTGCCGTGAGCAAATTGAAACTGCCGTGAGCAAATTGAAACTGCCGTGAGAAAATTGAAACTGCCGTGAGCAAATTGAAACTGCCGTGAGCGAAGTTGAAATTGCCGTGAGCAAATTGAAACTGCCGTGAACGAAGTTGAAATTGCCGTGAGCAAATTGAAACTGCCGTGACACTTTTGGGCCACCGTAGTTTATAGACGCAACGAGAGGCGGCAAGAATTACACGATCAGCTAAATACTCAGGACAAATATCTTTTATACGGTAGGGTAAATCAAACACTTATTACAGGAAAGGCTCAAAGAAGAAGAACGATTAAGAAATCTAGCTCAAACCACCGCACTTTAATCCGCTCTTTAATGCTCTTCAATTGAAACAACCTACATTTAAAGGCAAGCTTAAGCTTAAGTATACAACCCTCCATAAGTTATTCTTTAATCTACCTTTTGCAAAAAAAAAAAAAAAAAAGATTTTAAGGAGGCTCGAAAGGGTTTTCAGCTGCGTGCGCGCGACGTGCACTCGTCATGCTTTGACGCACGCGTCAGCTGATTTTCCTATCAAAAAGTAGCGCGCGCAGCTCACCGGAAATAAAAATACTGCGTAAAATCGCGCGAACCGGAAATAAATCGTGTATAAAATATTCCTCTTTATCTCAAAACTTTGCTCGGTGACCTATGTTGAAATTTTTCTTGCAAGTAGCATTCAACTTTATCTAACATTTGAGACATTTTGGAAAAAAACTGTACAGTGGAATTTTTTTAAATCTTTAAAAGGCCTTTTTCGATTTATCTCGATTTCCACAATACAGATTTTTTTCAAATTTACACAGGAGGTGAGGAATATTGCAAACTTTTAAAAACGCTTATAAAAAACATAGGTCACCAAGTTAGTTTTAAAGATAGATTTAAAAAACTGACTTTTGAGGGGTATCTCTGTGGAGGGTTATAGTTACCATGACAACAGATATGATGTCATAAATGGTCTTGAAGGAAACTTTAACAACCATGTCATAAGCTTATCTACAATTTGTTTCAGAGACTAAAACCATAAAATTTTAATGTGTAATTGTTCTGACATGTACATAAGCTGTAAGAAACCCTTTTGAGCCTCCTTAAGTAGCTAAACAACTGACAGGCAGATCATAAGATGATATTTTTTCAATATAAAAAATTAGTTCTCAAACACTAGAAACTATTCTCTTAGTACATGCTGTAAATCGATGATTATTGATATTCTCGCTGTAAAGGTCACTACGGAACTTTGATATAAGCTTAAGATTAAATGACATGGAAAGGTGCAAGAAAACTGGTCTGATCTGATGGAAGCTAAAACTCTTTCCAGCACAGATATATAGTTCTACAAAATGTATCCATGGTGGCAACATGTAATTTCTCTTTCTGATCAAAACTACAGATCACACAGGTGGAAATTATTTCATAAATATACAACATTTGCATAATGTAGCATTATTTGTGAATGAGCAGTGAGCGAAATATACTTTGTATACGCTATCTTGAGTTTACGGCATTCCTTGCAAAATATGTCAATAAGAAATAATATTCAAATGGTTTAGTAAGGAGAATTTCTGTCTACAATTTTGATTTTGTAAGGAAAATACAATTTTCTGTTTGCAATCGTGACCAGCTAATGTGTAGCAACTGTATAGATAAACACATGACACATCAACATTACTGCTTCACATTTATTATTGGAATGGTGATCAGTATCTCAAATCTCCTCACAATATCAGTATACGAACAAGTACAAAGATTATGCAAATTGAGAACCTGGTCACCTTTAACATGAGTTGTCTGTGGAAATTGAATACAAATTCACTGTAGTTATATGACTGTGAACTGTATTGACACCAGTATGGAGAATGTACATCTACAAATTAACTTTCATTTTGAGATTTTTAAAAGGGTTAAATTGTCATGAAGGCCTAAGTCCTGGTCTTAACCTACTAATTCTCCATCCTGGTCTCTATACATTGCTTATGATATTTGCAGAGAATCTGTTGCTTCATCTTGAATATTCATGTTTAACTTTTGTAATCAATTTCGTAATTCTCATGACCTATATCCAAAATATAGTTTTAAATCCTGCAATCTCAACCATTCAAGCGAATAGTGAATTGGATTAGCAATTATTTGATACACAGTATATAGAACAACAGCTACACAGTATATAGAACAACAGCTACAGCAGTATGTAAAGGGAACAGGTTAATTTTGGGAGATAGCACTCACAAGCTTCAAAAAGGAAATTTAATCAAGACAGCAAGAGTTACCTGTTATTCTTTAATCTACCTTTTGCAAAAAAAAAATTTCAGTAGCTAAACAACTGACAGGCAGATCATAAGAGGATATTTTTTCAATTTAAAAAATTAGTACTCAAACACTGGAAACTATTGTCTTAGTACATGCTGTAAATTGATGATTATTAATATTCTCGCTATAGTCACTAAGGAACTTTGATATAAGATTAAATGACATGGAACATCAACATTACTGCTTCACATTCGCTCGATTTGGCGCGGCTCAGCTCCCGAGACTCGAGCACCCAAGCGGCCTTCGGCCGTCAAATTTATTAACCTCGCTTCGTGAGGAATAATCTTAACAACAGAGAAATCATGTTTGGAATGTCAAATTGTGAAGACGAGTTATTTGTTAATTATGTACTACTAATTGCTAAACAATATTTATATTCATGTCGTTGTAATAACAATTAAAGTTTTTAAGGCTAGAATAAAAAAATCTTGAACTAGAGATTGCAAAGTCAAAAAATAAGTTACCTAATCATACTGCGAAATGGGGCGAATATCTAAAAAAGAGTGACTTATAATTTGTGCATTTAAATACTACGCTCTATATATAAACTATGTGCATTTGGTCTGAAGACATCAGAGTCAGTTGTGTGTTTGTGATGTAATGTGGGTGTGTGTGCTCGTAAGTGTGAAATGTTAATAATAATCGTTTCAAAGAAGCGGAAATAGCATTGTTTTGTCTGTAGTTATAATTGTAAGTAATGAAATGAAATTATTTTTCGGTTATATAAGTGATGTAGTGTAATGTAATGTAAACGTGTAAAGTGTTGTAGATTACTAGCAGAATGCTGTAAAAAAAGAATAAATCACAAAAAAAAGAACATTTTACGACAGCACTGAATATTTGGCATCTTTTGACATTTTGACATGATATTGCCATGATTGTTTGTTTCAATTGCTTAGCCACTTGAGAGAGAACGGAAATCAATTAAGTGATTTTGAGTGGATAAATAAAACATCAAGAGCAAAGCATAAGGTTTAATTTAACGTTGTCCGCTAGATGGAAAGTGGTCTGGTTTGGTTCCATATTATTCCTCTCTGTGAGGTTTCCATTGTTGAACAGGAGAGCAATGAGTTTGAGCAGGTGGGCACATGATTGTAAGGGCCGAAGGCCCTCTCCCTCTAGGGGGGTCCGGGGGCGTGTCCCACGGGAAAATTTTTTAATTTTAGTCTCCCGGAGATTCATTTTCCTGCATTGTGAAGCACGAACTTAAGCATCTTACTGTTGCTTGAAACATTGTAGTTTGTTTAATCAACTTAATACAGATATCTGTAGTCATGGACATTAGGTTATCAAGTTGAGTACAAAAATATTGTTTTATCGACCGTTCTGACCTTTTTCCAGTCGCCATAACATATTACGCATGGAACGTGTTTGCAACTCAGTGACATCTTGCAGAACATAACGCAGAGCAGTAAGCTGGCAACCATTGTAGGGGGATTTCAGTTGTTTGTCACGTTTCTTCTGTACAGGCAGCAACGGGAGGCTAATAAGCAATAACTTCGTTGTTTTTTAAGTTGAAATATGCTTTATTTTTTAGAACACACATAAAAAAGGTCAAGTTAGTAAATTACATGTATTTAACTTGCTGGCGAATAAAATAAGGTTTAGATGTTCAAACAGGCAGCCGGGCAAAATCGTTTTCACAGCCGGTCAATTTGCCCGGTGCCTGGCCCTTAATGAACCCCCTGCCGATGGTCTAAAGGGGGGTGGCTAGCCACCCATTCCACCCCCCTGTATCCCCCCTGAACATGATTGTTATAATTACAGTTTGGTAAAAAATGTAGACCTCCACATTTTCTTAAAAAAAAAACAATAAGGGATAGTCTTCCAATTTGATGACTCAGGTTTTAAAAGTCTGGAAATAAATCCAATCTTAAGGCTTTTAATAAAAACAATGTTTCAAAGTCAAACATATGTAAGCCAACTTTATCATAGTTTTGGTATAATCCTTCTCTTTTTATTTTGTCCCTCTTCTGTTTCCATAAAAATTGGAAAAGGTGCCTTTTAACGTTGCTATAGATCGTTTTCAGCTGGGTGAGTAGTTTGTTTTTCTGGCTTTGAGACTGGCAACACCAGAGATGAGATGTTGCAGAGAATACCAAATGAAACGGCTTGGTAAAATTTTAAAGCCCAAAGATCTTTAAGAGCGACTTGCTGTAACTATCAACTATACCCATGCAAGATAGAAAATTTTGATTTTCTCATACTTCGTCACAATAAAGGTCTTAACTAGCTTGTTTAAAAAATATAACTTTAAGGTTGTTTGGATTTTTATTTTTTAGCCGAAGCAGCTTTTTGTGTTTGCCGCCCACACTCGTCAAAATCGTCTCTGAAAACCCATGTTTTTCGTGAGTGAGCAAGCTAAAAATAAAACCGTGTCTAGAAAATCTATACCACCCTCTTAAAATATTGCCTTTTGAAAGTCATTTAGCCTTGTCAGATCAGAATGAAACCCGAGTCTGAATTTTTTATCGAATTTCCAAATTTATGTCCTACGACGGCTTTGCGCCACATCAAAATTTGGGTCAAATTCGTGGGCCAAAAAGTCAATCTGGTACATGGATTTAACTATCAAAACTATTATTTAAGAAAAAAGTGTCATTTCATCTTACTTTTGATCCATAAACTGGCTTGGGTAAATAAAACGAAAATTTTTTAGAGCGTCTTGAAAACAAGGCACTTACGCTAATTACTTGACATTTTGACGTTTCATGCAGCGATTGCTATCACAAACATTGATCCTGAAAAGTTCAACTGTGGGTCCCATCTTCCGTTAAATAGTCTTCAGTGTGTCTAAAATATCTGAGAGATAGCATTTATGATATTTATAAATCAATATAAAGCCCAAAACAAGCATGTTTGTGGTCTGTTAGAGGTTTTTTTAATTGGTAACTGTCCATTTGCTATCGAATTTATACAATACATGCGACAAAATACCAGTTTATAAATCAGCCTCAACAAAAAAACGTCAGGAAACCGGTACAATAGATCATTAACCAAATCTGTACAAGTATTTCTTACCTTAATCTAGCATATCTTGATAAGAAATGGTAACATTGTCGCCGACTTTACGATAGCGTGTACGAAACGTTCACTTTTCCAAAACTGTTTCAAGTTACATATTAACCGACAACCACAGGAACCCCAAGCTTGCTTGCTCGTTTATTTATTTGTTTGTTTGTGTTTTGTTATTTTCTTTCCTATACTATTTGTTAATTTTCTTTTTGCTGCTTTATTTCCTTGCACTCCTTTTTGTCATTGTATATCAAAAGATCCTAATAGCAAAGATAGCACTGACTCACCTATTGGTAAAGAAAATAATATATTGTTTCCCGATCACAACTACACATCCTCGTAGACCCAGGGGCAATTAGTTGCAGCGCGACGAAAATCGGTATAAGTTTTCCATCCTCGGAGACCCAGGGGCAATTAGTTGGGGCGTGTCGAAAATCGGCTCAAGAACGGCTCCTTCGAAAGAATCGCTCGCTCGAAAGAATCGTTTCAAGAACGGCTAAGAAAGGGGCTCTCTTCGCCGTTCTTGAAAACTAATGCCGATTTTCGTCGCGCCCCAACTAATTGCCCCTGGGTCTCCGAGGATGACAACTACACTGTCTTTATGTAGCGCATACGATATTGCCTTGAGAAAAGCGTTGTATCTTTTGCCTTTTCTTGACATCAGATTTGAGTTCACTTATGGTTTACTGGAAAATCATGCATCGTACTTAGTGGATTAGTGTAGTTGATAATAATACAGTACTTACCCGCTTATAAGAACGTGCAATTTAAGAACCTGTTAGCCTAAAAATATCAATTTAGACCCCATTTACATAAGAACCTATTCAGCCCAAAATTTGAAACAGGTTCTTATAGAAAGGTTCTTATAGAAATTAACGTAAAAAAATCTTCATGCAAAAAAACATGACTCAAAAGTAGTGAACTTGAACATGTATACACTTCTAAATTTGGTATAAATAATATTTGAAAACCTTGTAAATTTTCATTACATAAGGGATAAGCCCTGTCTTCGGTGATGAATTAAAACTACAATTGATGTGTCTCTTTGATGAGTTCAAAGTTCTGTACCACAATGTTATCTCTTCAGTTATAATGTAGCAATCTGTCTCAGTTGTCACATATAGATATGATCTATCTATCTATGCCTGTTTTGGCATTAAATTAATATACATGCCACCTTTCTACCATTCACAGGTGTATAATATATTTCCCATTAAATAAGAACCTATTTAAGAACCTGCGTAGCCTAAAATTCCACTAAGCACCATTTACATAAGAACCCGTTTAGGCTAAATTTGAAAAAATTGGTTCTTATAAGTGGGTAAGTACTGTATATAATCGCTTAGAGTATTATTTAATGAGGAGCGTGTGGATCTAGTTCCAGCAATCCAGCAAACGTCCATTGTGTGATTGTGGGAAGCTTCAAAAAATCTATTCAAGACCACCTGGTGGCTTACCGTGTGTATGGAGAGAAGCGAAACTCTTACTCGCTCGAGCAGGCAAAGAGAGTATTTTGTATCCGGTTTTTTGCAGTTCCAAATTACCTGCAAAATTATTCATCCGAAAGAGAATTGTTACTGTTGCTCAAGAAAGGTCAAAGAAAGTACGAACTGAAGATGAGCAGCCAGCCGTAGAGCAAGATAGGTCTCCAAATGAAGGGTGTGTCAAGATGTATCAGCGTCACTTCAGTCTAGAGAAACACATTTTATTTAGGCAGTGCAAGTTGATGCCAGAGAGGCAAACTCTTTTAGTAGTTGAATAAACGCGGTTCCCGGTGCATCCTCGGGCCCGTTACTTTTAACGTAAAACTTATCTCTAACTTATGCACAATAGTAGCTCAAAATTTCGATTAGCCTTGTTATGTTAGAACCATCAGAACTCAATAAAAATATTCCAGAATTTCATTTCTCATTTTCTCCTAAAATCCCCCACATTTTTCGAATCTCATTTACTGTCATAATTTACCAGAAATATATTGTCATTGATTGAAAAAATGCCATTTCATTTTCTGCTAAATCAATTTTCCAACTATCCCTAAAGTTCACATAATTTGAAAACGTCCACAATAAGGGGCCCTTCGGCTCCACCGGGAACCGCGTTTATTCAACTACTGTGTCAAAAAAACTGGGAGAATATTTGGTTGACAAATCTGATTTCATTTTCGTTTCCAGAATCTGGAGTGGTTTTTGAAAAAGTTTTTCAAAAACCAGTTCTGCAAAAAAAAAAACTGGAGAAAAAACCAAATCAAAAATTAAAAAACTGGTAATTGAGTGCTCATTTGCATAATTTCCCAGAATATTTTAAATATAGTTGAAGAATTTTTCATTCAATATTTCCATAATTTGATAATATCCATTTGATATTTCCACAAAAATATATTTTAATATAGAATCATAAAATATTTCCATCAAATGAGGAGTTCCCTCAATTCCTTTACCACTCAGTTATTGCTGCGAGCCCTTTGGCGAGCAGCACACTAATCGTGACAGGCTCCCTGTGTTTCATTTGACCAATGAGACCTGGGCGCTTTATATACGGCGCAACAGATCGTTTTGAGGATTTCGTGGACTATGATTTTGAGTGAGGATGCAGTATGTATCATCAGCGGCAGTAGTTGTAGAATTCTGCGTGGTCAGGATAGGTCTGAACATGTACAACTGTATTAGTAAAATCAACTTTATTAGCGCGCGCTAAAATAGCGAATTAATCTCGCGATCATATGGCGAGTAAAATTGTCCTTTTGAGAGAAAACGATGACTGGTTTTGAACAACTGTATTAGCGTGCGCTAAAATTGCGAATAAATCTCGCGATCATAGTCGTTTTGAGAGAAAACGATGAATATTATCGAGTTTCTAAAAGTAGCAATTTCTCTCAAGTCTGCAATTGCATGGTTGAAAGATAAAATCCTGATAAAGAGCAACCACACACGTCCGGAGTGTGACACTTTGTTTGAGCAATTTTTGAGTGACATTTCGTTCTTTTTTAACTTGTTTTTTTTTTAACTTTTTGAACTTTAATTAGTACTTTGCTGACGCAATTTGACGACATTAAATGCGCTATTTCAGCGCGTGCTAGTGTTTTTCGCTATATAGCGCGGCACCCCTAAAAGTAACCAAAGCCGAGGTTTTGCATTCTTGCTCAAGATAAGCTGTTTACTTATTACACAGAGTTATCATGTCAAACACAATTTTATCAATCGCTGGAAGTAGTCATGGAAACTACCGGAAAATATGGATTACGAAATCCTTTAGCTTGTGACCGCTGACCAATGTTTTTGTTGAAGTCAATCGCCCTGTCCGGGCCTCGTTTAATTTCGCGTCAAATTTCGCACTATGTAGCACGAGGGAGGAAAGATTGCGTGACAAGCTCTAAGGATGTTTACATTGGACTATGACTATGTGGAGCTAACCTCTCCTCGTCGTATGCCCGGGGCCATAAAACATTACAAGCTAAGCAATGGAAAACGACGAATTCTGTACTATTTAGTACTATATTTATATTTAACACAAATTCATTCTTATTATTCAAACAATTCACTTACATTTTTGGGAAAAATATACAAAAAAAAAACAGTAATCACCACAGAGCCTATTGACAATCATTATAAGTATTGACACTATTTGATGAGTAACATCGCAGCACTCTACTGGCTCTCAGCTATTTCTAGTTCTTAAAAGTATTTACTAGACAACTGCATTTGATGACCACTGGAATCTTTAATTTGTAATTAAGTGATCACCTAAACTGCTAGGAAAGTTAAGTAAATAGTAGAGGATTTGATTGCCAGTAGTACAAGTGTCAAATGAAGTGATTTGACCGAACTAAGACTTTCTGTACAGTCGACGATTGTCAATTCACTCATAAAGATTGCTTTGTATTTGTAAAGTATCAAACATTGTGGGAAACTTTGTGAGTTGTAGAAATAGTAGTTAGCAGTATCTTGATTTAAAGAGGGACTGGCATGTGACAGTGCAGGGCATGGCTAATAAACTTGTGGCCCCTTTAATAAACACTTATAATATGGTCTAAACAAGAAATTGTCAATAAAAAGGTTTAAAATACAATCATTATGATAAAAATCCAATAAAAAGGTAAAATCAAGTTTAAAATATACAAATAATTATAGTAATATGAAGAGAAATTACCATAAAATGATTATTAATAAAAACTGAATTATGCAAGTTTATAATAATAACTAATATTTATAAAGTGCAAAATACATACATATATAAATATACATAATATATGATCTAATGCACTGTCGTTAATATACTATAACAAACAAGGAAGGTGAGTGTAGCTCGCACACACAAGACTAGCAAGTGTCCTATTCTACCTTGAAGTGTCGACCTTTCCATTTTTCGTTAGTTTGTTAAAACTTTTAAATGTACGAACACAAAAACATACTACATTCGGAAACTTGTCACTCTTGTTTCCACAACCAACAATTGAAAAAAATGACTAATTCACACGCTTGATGAATTTTTTGTTCAATAAGTCCGACTCCGACTCCATCGCCAGTGAAAAACAGCCTTAAGGTTAACACAGGGAAAACCCATCAAAGTGGTCCTCCAACATGGTGGACGGTAATTCAAGGGTCGCATGAGCACACACAGACAAACACACACACAGCAAAAAATCATTATAATTAATACCTTATTTGGTGCCACATGTGGATTATTGCGGTCGACGAGAGGAGACCGCGAGTCTAATTTTGTGTATAGCGAAAAAATTTGAGATTTTTCTCTGTTTATCCAATTACCATTATCCAATTATTCAATTACCTCGCTTTCAAATTTGGCGGCCTCGTTTTCACGTAAGATAATGCGGTGACTCGAGGATCGAAGTATCGATTTGCTTGCGTGATTCAGTTCAACATCTGCCGCCATATTTCTATCCTTTAATCAGTGAATAGCCGTTAACTGAAAACGCGCGTCAGCTATTTAAATAGTTCCGAAAACTCGCCCATGAAGTATTGACTCCTGTGGTAATGCTCTGCGAAGAACTTCAACATCTGACGCCATACTGCAATTATCAGTTGAGTAATGCACGAGTGAAGTTTGGTGAGAAAGTTTTGCCGTCAAAACTACGTGATTGTCAAGGGTAACTTGCTACATTTGCAACATTTACTTTTCTGTTCTGGACGTTTTCAATGAAAAATGTTATTTAGACGCTTTTGAAACTGAAAATACAGACGTTTCAGGACTTCTGTCCCTTCATCAGTGAATAGCCGTTAATAGAAAACGCGCGTCAGCTATTTAAATAGTTCCAAATGTCGCAATATCGCAACATTACAGCACGCGCGGAAAAAGTCTAAATAAAACTGAAGTCAATGTTCATGCCGTGTGCTTGGAGTGTTTGGTATTTGAAAATCGCTCGCTCTGCTCGTCTTTCCGTAGTATTTTTCACTCACGGACAGTTGTGTTCTCTACGTTATCAGTAACAAAATGCGCGAAATAACTGATGACGTCCGCGACAGTCATTTAATTAATTAATTAATTGGAAACGTAACAAGTTAATTGGAAACGTAACACAATTAATTGGACTTAACTTGACAACAACGTAGTTTTAGCAATCAACAAGTCCAGGAACTGCTGAAAAGCCTGAACATGACGATAAATGCTAGCACTGTTAGTGAAGCAGACATGACACTTGCAATACTGCAACCAAGCAAACCGATCAAACTAACATACGACTCCGATACTAACAAAGACCAAGGCATTACAAATTGAGTATCGAAAACACTACTACTTGAATTGTTGTATTAATACTCTGTTGTGTATAATATACTGTTGTATATCTGTTCTGAATCGTTCACCTAACTATTGCAGATGTACTGTTGTGATTAAAGTTTAATTCAAGTTACAGCTGAAATAGAGACTTATTTTCTTTAACTTCAGTTTAGACTCACAATACCATATTTTAACTTTGAATCACTAGAGACTACCCCAAATCTTCAGCAAACAACTAAACTAAAAATGATTCCACTTATTTCCTTTTATTGCGCCCAATTTAAAACCACCTTATTCATTTTGAAAACCCTTGAAGAGGTAAAGTATAGAAAACGGTAGTCTTGAACTATCAAAAATGACCTTTTCATGGTGTCTCGAAGAAACACACTAAACGTTGCCTTGATTTACTTATTCTAACGCCAGTAAACAACAGGGTTGATTAAGTTCATTTCAAAAGTACAGTGTTTCTACTGTGAATGGCGTGCTATTTGGTATAGAAGATATATCAAAGGAGTACCTTTTTGCCAAAAATATTAAAAAAAAGGTAACGGTTCGGACCTCGGGGCGGAACCTCCAGGCAATCACCCCCTCTATTCCCATAGCTCCTACACAAAAGTAGTCATACAAAAAGTCATGCAACATGCCCTTGTACCCCCTCTCTAACCATTTCTCCTTTCCAGGCCAAAACAGGGCTAACTTGTAGTCTAAAGTGTACAACCACTCACTTGATAAGGGAGAAGGGGAGATAGTTTCTGTGTATTACCCAACTTACTCCTCTAACAAAAAAAAGACTTCCCTTCGAACGCACTTATAATCCCTGATTACTACTAGTATATAAATTATATAGAGGAGCACTCTCAGGTTTATACTTGTAAACTGTTATGTTTTTATGCCTCATTTAATATATTCCTTGACATGCTCTTCAGGTGGTTTACATTTGAGAAAATTGTCAACACCTTAGTTGCTGAGGAAAAGAATTACTTGGACCTCAAAGAACTTCAAACCATCATACAGAAAAATTGCGACATCAAAAGCGAGGATGAGGCTGTAACCATGTTGGATTTCTATCATGACCTTGGCAAGATTGTCAGACATCGCAACACAGTTGTACTTAAAGCTCAGTGGCTTATTGATGTCTTCAAACGACTGATAATCATTCCTTTGTACAATAACATGGTAAGAAACAAAAAAACTTTTGGCGCATAACCAATGTACTACAGGGAATGACACCCTAATTTGTATCAAATTGGCTGACTTGTACTGACATGGCTCCTAATGGACTGACTTATACCAGTGTGACTTGTCCTATTCTCACTCGTGATATGTACCAGACTGACCCAAATTTATAAGCTCGCACCAGTTTGACTCATACCGATCTGATTTATTGAGCCAGCCGTACCAGTGATGCATATATATATATATATATATATATATATCCAAGTTGAAGATTCACCGGCGAATCCAATAAAGTGCTCTACAGTGTAGGAGCAGAATAATCCAAGAAGGAAAATCACTCAACTTTGATGACCATAAGTTTAATACAAACTTGTTTCGTAGGTGTTGCCACCCACTCCTCAGTTAAACTTACAATGATTGATCCCTTGTTTGACTACGTTATTTATATGTATGATTTCGCAAGACGCACACTCTACCTAACCGTTAAAAAACCGTTAAAAATATGCGCGCGCCTAAAGAATACATGCGCGCGCACTACTTGCTTCGGTAGAACTTATTCTAGGGTGTGTTTTAAAATATATTTACGTCTGTGTCTACACGTTGAAATAAGCTCGTTTCTCCTATTAAGCGAAGCCATTTGCGGTTTAGTTATTATCAAATGTTTTTCTGCAATACACAGATTGCATCGTTTCGTTTGATTCGAATATGCCTTGGCTTTTGCTAGAATTTTCCAGGTGATGTTATATTCCTGTTTTCGGTCCTTTAACTGCCATAAATATTTACTTAATTCTGTATCGTTCTTTCTATTTTCATTGTTAAATGACGCCTTATGGTTACGCCATCTAGTTTTAAATTCGTTAGCTGTTAAACCTATATAGGTCTCTGCACTTTCTTGCGTCTTGACGGTAGCTTGATAAACTATTTCTTTAGTTAGACATTCTCCGTTCAATGGGCACTCTTCTTTCTTTCTACAACTACACTTCCTTTCAACATTATCTATACTACCTTGCTGTTCTGCCTTTTTCAGAGTGATCTTGTTGTGTCCATCTATGATTTGTTTAACATTAGGCATACAACTATAGCTTAGCTTAAGTGTGTTCCTGTTAAATATTTTCCTTAATACATGGCCGCTCGGAAAGCATTTATCTATTAACTTAAAGAACTCTTTACCTACATTAGTTTGAACATTCTTACTATATGGCGGGTTAAACCATATCACCGCGCCTTGAACTTTGCATCTAGACATGTAACCATTACAGCCGATGAACGCGAAGTAATCATAAACGCTAAGCACTCTCTTCTGTTCAGCAAAGGGGACCCATGGGAAAAGAGATCTTCGACCACGCTCTTCGATGTTACCATGGGAAGCTACGATGGGGCGGAAACATGTGAACTTGTCGGCTGTTTTCTACTGGCACAATTAAAGAAGATTCAAGGAATTGACATAGGCCTATACAGGGATGACGGTCTTGCGGTAATGTCACAAACGCCCAGCAAGGTAGAGAAGGTAAAGAAGGAAATTTGCAAAATTTTCGCAGACAATGGATTACGTGTCACTATTGAAGCAAACAAGAAAGTAGTTAATTTTCTCGACGTGACGCTCGACCTGAATACTGGAAAGTTCAAACCATACTCCAAACCAGCAAACCACCCGCTTTATGTACACAGCAAATCAAATCATCCGCCTAACATCATTAGGAACATCCCACAATCAATTAACAGGAGACTGTCTGAAATATCGTGCGACGAAGAAACATTCAATGAGGCGGCACCAGAATATCAGGAAGCATTGCGGAAGAGCGGTTATGATTATAAACTCCGATTCAACCCACCAGCACCAAGAGCAGCAACACAACAGCGTACACGAAGAAGGAATGTGATATGGTTTAACCCGCCATATAGTAAGAATGTTCAAACTAATGTAGGTAAAGAGTTCTTTAAGTTAATAGATAAATGCTTTCCGAGCGGCCATGTATTAAGGAAAATATTTAACAGGAACACACTTAAGCTAAGCTATAGTTGTATGCCTAATGTTAAACAAATCATAGATGGACACAACAAGATCACTCTGAAAAAGGCAGAACAGCAAGGTAGTATAGATAATGTTGAAAGGAAGTGTAGTTGTAGAAAGAAAGAAGAGTGCCCATTGAACGGAGAATGTCTAACTAAAGAAATAGTTTATCAAGCTACCGTCAAGACGCAAGAAAGTGCAGAGACCTATATAGGTTTAACAGCTAACGAATTTAAAACTAGATGGCGTAACCATAAGGCGTCATTTAACAATGAAAATAGAAAGAACGATACAGAATTAAGTAAATATTTATGGCAGTTAAAGGACCGAAAACAGGAATATAACATCACCTGGAAAATTCTAGCAAAAGCCAAGGCATATTCGAATCAAACGAAACGATGCAATCTGTGTATTGCAGAAAAACATTTGATAATAACTAAACCGCAAATGGCTTCGCTTAATAGGAGAAACGAGCTTATTTCAACGTGTAGACACAGACGTAAATATATTTTAAAACACACCCTAGAATAAGTTCTACCGAAGCAAGTAGTGCGCGCGCATGTATTCGTTTAGGCGCGCGCATATTTTTAACGGTTAGGTAGAGTGTGCGTCTTGCGAAATCATACATATAAATAACGTAGTCAAACAAGGGATCAATCATTGTAAGTTTAACTGAGGAGTGGGTGGCAACACCTACGAAACAAGTTTGTATTAAACTTATGGTCATCAAAGTTGAGTGATTTTCCTTCTTGGATTATATATATATATATATATTTAAAACAGGAAAAAGACTACACTTGTATCCCTACAAGCCGGTTTCGTGATTGCTCACTCTTCAGGGGATTTTTATTTATTTATTTATTTATATATATATATATATATATATATATATATATATACGCTCCACTTCATATTGATCAAACTGATATGACTTGTACTGATGTAACTTCTACCAGTCTGAAAGGATCCGATTTGCACTGGTGTGACGTCCACCAACCTGACTTCGTACCACTCTGATCCATACCTGGCTCATGTTGTCATCATGTAAGCTCACTGATCATCAGTAACAATGTCATCTTTACTGTCAGGATATAGCTTTTGACGAGCGTCTTAGTGTATAATCAAATGATTGTTCATATGGCACCTTACAGCTTACTCACAGCTTATCAAGTGATGCGAGTTAAAGCGCAGCACTCGCGTTGCCCAACCTCTGGATCTAGCCCCTTTTAAAGCAGCTTTTTGGGGGAACATGTTGTCTCATGAATATTCTTGACTGCCATTCATGTTAATTTATGGAAATCATTTCTTTTTAATTGCATGTCGTCGACATTTTCGTTTCCACCAACGTAGTTGAATTTTTTACTGTTTTGTAGCAGCACCCACAAGTTCTGGGTTCCTTTAGATGTTGGTGGTGTAAAATACCTTCTATAAATAGTAATAATTACTTGTTATAACTACTCAGAAGGCATTTCCTTTATTTGTTTTTTCGGTCGTTTGTCAGGATCCCAGACATCAAACATTGTGGGAAGCAGTGGAAAAAACAGGTGCCCTCAGTGAGAAACTTGTTAATCAGCTGTTTTCTGAATTTAGTCAGAAAACAAGAGAAGACATCTTGAACATGATGGAGCAGTTCGGATTGATCGTCAAGTTTGGTGAAATGTACTTTGTACCATGTCAACTAAGGAAACGGCATGAAGACCTTTGTAAAAAAGAGCCCTCGCCTTCAGATCCATGTCCATTGTACTTTCGCTTTCTTGGGGGTTTTGTGCCTCTTGGTCTCTTTTCACAGCTCGTGTCACGATGTACCAAATGGTGCTCTGAGAGTGGATTCAAGCAGCCACCTAACCTGTACGATAGGGTAGCTGAGTTCTTCATTGAGAAGGAGTTGATTCATTTCAAGTTGATCCTTGTTTGCAAGAAAAGGTTCATTAAGATTGTTTTGAAGCAAATAGATCAACATATTGAGGTGTCATCAGCTAAAGCAGAAGAAGTACCAGTTATGGTGCAAAAGTTTTTAGAAGACACAATGCAAAATTTGACACATGAGCTGCCCTGGCTAAAAAACTTGACGTACCAATTATGTGTCAAATGTCATTACTGTCCGACAGACAAAATTTGTGATAATCATGGAAAGGTCTCCTGCACGCATGAGGACTGTATGTGCTCCCTCGACGTTCTGCGAAATGGGCGACTGAGCTACTGCCTAAACAGCTTTTGTGATAAATATGAAAGTCCTCCCCAATTCAATAAGTGGTTCTCGATCAGAGGTGAGCCGAGTTCCCACATGTGGGGGTCTTGAACAAGTATTTGCTAAATTGATTGACCGTGTATATCATGTGATGTATTTTAGTAGTAACAAACCACATAGTTTAACTATTGTTAAGTTCGAGACGACACAGGATATCTTCATAAAAATTATGGCTTTTAAACTAGGGGGCCAAGAGGGAAAAGAACATTTTTAGATATCTATATGAAGAATACACACTGCCCTTTGAAGAAACGGTCTCATTTTTAGTGGCCCAATCGTTTGAAACTACCTGGAAAATATATATAACCTAGTAAGGTTGTAACAGTCAGTAAAGCGGAAACTGAAAGTAACTTAGTTTTGCAGAGCTTTAAAAAATTCGGAAATATGTTCGCATAAAAATCAGGTTTTACAGTTGATATACAGTTAACTGTCTCTAAACCGGACGCCATTTAGACCAGCTCCAGCTGTCCGTGCTAGAGAGGTGTCTGTCTTATAGAGGGTTTAGTTACAGACAATTAAGTGTAATTTGGCCAGAACCAGGCTCCCTCTGATAACAGCCGTAGAAAGGTGTCCACCTTATAGGGTTGTTTGCCTTATACAGGGGTGTATGTCTTACAGGGGTGTCCACATTACAGGGGTGTCTGCCTTACAGGGTGTCTGCCTTACAGGGGTGTCTGCCTTACAGGGGTGTCGACATTACACGGGTGTCCACCTTATAGGGGTGTCTGCCTTACAGGGGTGTCCACCTTATAGGGGTGTCTGCCTTACAGTGGTGTCCACCTTACATGGGTGTCCGGTTTGAGAGAGTTGAGTTTATACAGGAACAATAACAAAATGCAAATCTGTATCGGCTGTGACTACTATCACCTCCCTTTATTTGGGTATTGAGAAGCTTGTGAGTAATACCTCTGGATTTCCCTTCTGAAAAATAATTTTTTGTGGGTTTAATTTTACGCATTGTATGGAGGGCATCGGCAAGAAACGTCATATTTATTTCCTGAAAGTTTACCTAAAACTCCAGTTGTTTGTTGTGCCACAAAAAAGGGTCTCAGTGTTCCACTTCTCCACTTCCTGAGAGTATGGATAATCCAGGTCCATAGCCAAAGCACTAGTAAATAAGTTTTAAACAAATTATCTATGATATTTAGGTTTTTACTGATGGAATAATGTCTTTTGTCCCAGTTCATACATGTATTTTATTTTGAAAAAAATTATAATCTACCATGATCAAATTACTCTTATATTTTTATCTCTTTTGTGCCTAGGCACAAAGAAATAAAAGAGTATTGATTTTGATACATTTCAAATACTTCAAGATAAGATACCTAATACTACTAGGCATGAGCACCTCTGTATCTCTTGCATCACCCATAAATGTAATAACTGCCATGAAAGTAATACTCACTATAAATGTAATATAAATCAACCAATCAAAATAGCCGGCTCTCGCACCCACATGAATTAAGATTTGCCACGGCAAGATTTAGCTTGGGAAGAGTTTTGAACGACAGAGATATGCAAAATAGGTGCACATAGCCCAACTGGGGAGTGTAAAAAGTTGGATATGACTATAAGGATTTAAAAAAGACACACAACAATACAGTTGTGACAAGTCTTGTGAATCCAATGCTGTGTTTTTAATCTAGGTGGAGAAAGAACCCCAGGGCATGAAGATGCTACAATTGGGCAGATGACTCATGGTATGTGTGTCATTGCATGGTTTGCCAATAAATCCAAACCCCATAATTATTATATCAAAAAGTGATCTCATTTTGTACAGTGAACTATGGTTATATAAAAGAAGTAAGTTCTCTTGTGCAATCATCTGTTATTCCCATGACAGGGTTTTTAACTCCCAAAGACACGAAGCGTTAACCCTTTTAGACCTAACATCAAAATTAAAATTCTCATTTCTAGTCCTATACATTTCCTATAGAAGTAGTGGGGAGAAATTGTTTGGATATCAAGAGAACTCATCTTGTGTGATCATGTCCTTGATTCTCATGACCTTTTTGATTGATAAGGCATTAATATTACAAGGAGAAATTTGATGCTGATCACTCTTTAGGGCAGTTATAGCAGTGGGACAAAATTTCACTCAATCGCTGTTAACAATGAGCCCATGGTATGTAATGGTCACCTTCTTCCCCATGGCGACGGTGTAGGGGAAGGTGGGGCGTTAGACGCAAAGGGTGGTGGGTCGGTGGAGCAAAACGCCTAGGAGAGGGGAGGGTTGGTGAACTATTGAACCTGTGATATGTAATGGTCACCTGCTTTACCCATGGGGGCAGCAATTGAGGGAGGGGAGAGTAGGGAGTTGGTCGCAGGGGGTGGGGGTGGAGGTTGGTGATTCAAAACATCTAGGAGAGGAGAGGGTCAGAATGTTTCGTATTCTGGAGTTGTGTCATATGAGCTTTGATTTTTTTAATCTAGGTGAAGAAAGTACCCCAGGGCATGAAGCTCCATTGAACAATTGTAAAGGTGCTACAATTGGGCAGATGACTCATGGTATGTGTGTCATTGCATGGTTTGCCAAATATAAATCCAAACATCATGTTATCAGAAAGTGAGCTCATTTTTTTACTGTGAACCATGGATGGAGCAGTTGATGAAAAAGAGACAAACATATCATCTTATATCAAACTGATATGATACCCGAGTTGACCCTCTCTCTTGTCATTAGGGAGTTGAAGCAACCACAGCGGCAACACCAAGAAAAACGTCACTTGAAAAAATAATTTGCGCTTTGATAAACCGCTTAAGCAGAAGTCTGCCTTTTGGTTCTTTAGGTACAAAAACAACGCCCTTCGCTTGACTTGATTACGCAACCCTCTTACATTTAACGATAAGATTTTGATGACTGTCATAGTATTGTTCTGAATAGCAATTAGCACCTATCTTTAAATACACAGTAGATATGTAAATATTAGCAACAATATCAAATTTACACAAAACAATATGGCGAGTACTGTAGGAAAGAAAAGTATAAGCACAAACAAACAAACAACAGCCTAATAAACTATCAGTAGAACTTCAAAAAGTTAAAATGAACTACGCTTAAGAGACTAGCCTTCTTCAGTCCTGTTTTAAGCTACACCTATATCCTCCCTTAAACTTTTAAGGTCAAAATTTAGAGTTTGTCAAGATCATTTTCAGAGTGAATTCTTACTGGGTTGCCTGCAGGGGAAGTCTTAACATAGATTTTCCCGTCCAGGGTCCAAACACTTGATAGAACTCCATCAGATTTCATTTCGTTTGCCTGTTTTACCAAATCCGCTCTGTAAGGCGTAAGATTTTCATTGATGAATATACGGTTTTGCTTTCTTGTTGCTGGATATAGATCTGAGATTTTAACTGACTTAAGATTCGTGCGAGCTTTGTATAGCTTCGACTTAACTTTATGGCTAGCAAATTTAACAATTATCGGTGTCATACCATTACGCCGTTTTAACTTGTGCGAAATCTCGATATCTCCCGCTACCACTGGAACGTTTAACGCCTCGTCTACTTTAAGAGCTACATCTTCGGTAGAAGAGTAAACATTTCCGGAATGCCATGGATTTCAACAGTGTTCTTTCTCGAGGTCGTCAAGGGATGTCATTAACCAGTCAGAGTCTTCAATTTGTGCCTGTAGCTTTTTCTTGATAGCTTTTAATTCTTTCTCGAGTTCGCCGTTCTGCTTATTAGCCGAAATTAAAGAAGCTTTTAGCCCCTTGAGTTCACGCTCGTTCGATTACAAAGATAATTTCAACTCCGCCATGTCCTCTTTAAGTTGGCCATTTTCATTTAGAATGCTCGTAATTGAGAACTGTATGGTTGACAACATTTCTTTAATCTCCAGCAAGGTTGGTTCTTCATCCGAGCAGTCTTCGAACACTTCTTCTTCATCTGCAGCCGCCATGTTAGGTTTTCGGCGACGTTGGAGATTACTTCGGGGCTGGAACCTCGGTCTCCGCGTTTATTCTTCTTTACGTTTGCAGCCATAGTGGTTTAACAAAATCATCAACAGCTTACAGCAGCCCAATGGCCATTACCAAAGGAAGCAAATTTTCCTCGGAGATTAAAACACACTTCCAACCACCACGATACCACGCATGCTCTCGTACTCGCCTTAAAATCACTTGTAGCTTGAATTCTTTATTGCACTCACTCGCACTCATATAATTACAATTGTTATTCATGCAGTTCTTTTTTTTAGTTGTATTTAAAGAGGGAAGTCCATCTCATCATGAGCTAGAAGGTTTGTCTAGAAGTATTAAAGAATGGAAGTCACTTGGACGTCGGCTAAATTTTGATGAAGGAATGCTCCATGGGTTTCATAAAGACAACGAGGAATGGTCAGAGAAGGCATATGCAATGCTATTAGCATGGAAACAAAAAGAAGGCTCAGCTGCCACTTACCAAGTTCTATATGAAGCGTTGTGTCATGAATATGTAAATTGTACAGATTTAGCAGAGAAAATTTGTTGCAGTTGTAAACGATAAAAATAAAGCTGCACAGCATTCACATTACATTTTCAAATGAAAAATAAAAGTTTGTAAACCATTTTCATTGGATTCTTAAGACGATTTATCTATACAGAAAAAATAACAAATTAAAGTAAACCAAGAATTTACTACACAAGTAATCAAGCTACAGTCAACCACTTAGCAAGGCCACACTGTGTACTTTACAAAATACACGACTGCGGGATATCCTCGTGTATAAGGTTAACACTCATATATCCCCTAGCTATATATTAAGTAACCTTTTTAAAAGTTCTAACACTAATAATAACTAACACAAGAATAATTTTGTCTTGCCTCGTTTCAAAACTGTCAATTTTGGCAAGCACTCACTAAGATACTTGAGACCCCGTATGTGGGCCTCTGTTCCTAAATATATCAGAGAATCAGTTACATTGTCATCTTTCAAGTACACCCTACATAGATTGGACCTTGTATCAAGGCTTACCAATGGCGAATGTACCAACTGCATATTGTGTATCTCTTAAATGCACCATACACATAAAGTAATTGTATTTATTTTATTGTAAATAGGTAAATGACTGGGAACAATGATTATTTATAGCTTTTAATTTCGTAACTGTATATACTTAATAGATTTTACTACTAGTTTATTTGTTTCATTATTGTTGACAGGGGCGGATTGGGATTTCTGAAAGGGGGGGTCTGGGTGCATGTTCCCCGGAAAATTTTTTCCGATTTTACCCTCTAAAACGCCATTTCCGGCATTCCTAAGAGTCGAAAAGCGTTTGTTAAGTCTAAAACTTGACAATCAGTCAATTGGTAGAAGTGAAACAACTACGTATAAAACAATTTTATTCTATTATTTTTATGAACCACATGGGAGACACAGGTCTGATGGGGGGGGGGGGGGGGGGGGGGGGGGGGGGGGGGGGGGGGGGGGGGGGGGGGGGGGGGGGGGGGGGGGGGGGGGGGGGGGGGGGGGGGGGGGGGGGGGGGGGGGGGGGGGGGGGGGGTCGGACCCCCCGACCCTCCCCCTGGATCCGCCACTGAGTTGAGCTATTTTGAAAAAAGCTCTTTAGGTGTCGTATAGATTGGTTTATGAAGTTTTTATATAGATTTGTCTTGGGTTATGTCACACCAATCAGATTGCCTCTGGTATGTACACCTTGTACTATGTCAGCCAATCAAATTCTTGCAAATTATTCCAGGATTCAAAGTACTACAAAGTTACAGCTGTAATTACGTGTACCCAGCACACAACATTATATTAATCAGTGTTTTCTATATTACATTTCTCCATAGGCGGAAGTTATCCATAGTCTGAAAAAATTTAAAATAAAAATTAATTGAATGCAAAAAAGGTTTGATTTTATAATTATACTTTTTAGATTTTAAGATAGAAGTAAGAGTTTAGGATACCATGTTTTGCAACAAGGTCAAATGAATTACAAGCTTGGAAAAGACAACACTTGTGTTTGTCAAAACTTAAGAACTTTGTTAATAGGATCCACAGCTAATTAGCAAATTACCAGCAGTCTTTACCTCCACCTACATCACCTCTTGCTGCAGTTTACTAGTGCCTTCTCAACAATCCGACTGTAAATCTTTAAACTCCATACTTCATATGGAACAAGAACTCTTGCCTACGAGTAGTAAAATCAGGCTTTAAGGGTTTAGATTGTTATTTGGTTTAGTATTCAAAATATGTGAGAAAAGGATGATAAAAATATTATTTTTGTGGAAGTGTTTCGAATGTTTTGTTGTTGTTGTTGTAGGTTTTGTAGTTAAGATGGTCATGGAGAGAGCTTACGTTGTTTTAAATAGAAATAATAAGATCAGACAAGGATAAGGTTTACAATTTATGTCAATGTTGTTTTTCAGTTGACGTAAATTCTTATATGCTCTAATGCTTATGTCGGTAGTGAAAAGGAGGCTTTAAATGGAGATATTACTAATCAGTGGCATGATAGCATTATTTCATGTTGTTTTGCGGGCAAGAGTTTGTTTAGGATTTTATTATGAATATAAGTGAAATACATAGTGAATATTAAGTGAATAACAACAATACCAATATTGCAATTTTTACAAGGCATTTTTATTTGGCATCATGCTGCGATTTCATAGACAATTTCAGATTGAATAAGTTGTTTTTAGTATGGAATAAGAACAAAGTAATTAAGAAGCTACAAGTAACAGCTTTTTGCTTCCTTGTGGGTCAGATGTTAAGATAGTTCATTTCAATCCCTGTAAACCAGTATTAGTTTTTAATAAAAATAGTAATTGTTGATTGGGCCATTTTCAAGTTACCTTTAATCTCTTTTCATTTGTGGTTCAAATTTTTCATTGGTTTGAACATTTTAAAACCGTTTAATTTTTATTTTATTTTATTACCACATTTTGAGACAAAGGAAAACCAAAATCAAACTGGTTTGAAAATTTTTAAACCAACAACAAATTTGAACCACAACATATACATTCATTTATATGAAGTAAACAAAATTATTTTCATATGGTTTTGCACCAAAACAAGTTGGTTAAGTAATGATCCGCATAAGAAGGATAGCGCTGAACGGCAATGCACGATGGAATGTCAACTTTTTTCATTGTTACAACTAGTGATCTCATTGGCCTAGACTCAAAAATTGCTAAAAAGTTAAGGTTCAAGGTGCATTTTGTCTAATTTTTTAAGGTTTCAAGTAATTTGAGACCCAATCGCACAACATGCAAGTTTTAAAAGATATTGTATTTGGGGAACTTCATCAAAGAAGCAAAATTATTAGCTATTGTCTTCTGCTATTCTGATTGGTTAAGCACGAACATTTCCTAAAATTTAATTGACGCAAATGGATTTTCTTTATTTTTATACTGAAATATAATTATGAACCATCAGCCCCTCCTCTATTCTTGAAACCAAAGATATTCTATGTGGGAAAGAGCCAATGCCGCAGAACAATGAAGTTTACTATAGTTCTTTTGTGGAGCATTACTTAAATGGCCTATTCTTCAAGCCGTGATGCAAGGACATCAGGGAAGGGAAATAAATTTTCATACATGAATGCCTAATAATATTACCCCTGAACTGTACAAGTTAAAGATCAACAACGAGTGCGAGGGTTTCATCCAAACACCGAGAAACAGATGAAAGCACGAGGCCGCTTCGGCCGAGTGCTTTTATTGTTTCAAGGTGTTTGGATACCCTGATGGAACCCGAAGCACGAGTTTTTTATCTGGCTTCTCAAAGTATGCCACAATGCAATTTCACAGGGTAGTGTGATATGGCTTTGTTTTTCCTGAGACAATGTGAATAATCTTAGGTTTTGTTTTGAATTCTATTTTGGGTGTTAGTGTGCTTTCATGCGCGTTTGAAGATGGCAGCGTCTGTTGAGGAGCACATCGAAGGCCGTTTTCGAAAAGCAAAAAGTGGAGAAGAGGAATTGAAGTTGTTAGAAGAGAGTATTCCTAAGTCAACAGCTGACAAAACTAAATGGGCGGTCAAAATGTTTCGTGAGTGGCAGATTAATCAGAAAGTTAAAGGCCTCGTTTACACGGGTCCGGACAAATTTTTGCACGCACAAAAACTTGCACGGTTCCATCTTGCGTTTACACGGGACCGGCGGAACTGGACGGATTTTTGAACGGCTAAGTGTGCAAGTTTCCGTGTAAACACCACTGCAATCTGTAACAGAATTTGCACGGATCCATGTAAACACGTGGTCTAGGAACAAAATTTGTCCGTGCAAAAATTTGTCCGGACCCGAGTAAACGGGGCCAAAGTCCCTGTACTTGATCCGGGTGGAGCATTCAAATAATCAAGAATTGCACAAAATCCAGCCATTGCGTTCAGATTTAGAAGGAATGGATGCCTGCTCGTTAAACTACTGGCTCGGCAAATTTGTCCAAAAGGTTGCGAATAATAAAGGGGAGATGTATCCAGCGAAGACCCTTTATGGCATTATCTGTGGAATTCGAAGGTATCTTGTTGAAACTGTGGGAAGCGAAGCGCTAAATCCACTACAAGCCGAGGATAAAAGGTAAATGGTAGAAACATTATTTTATAAATGATACTGTTTGTGAAATCTGTATTGATCGTATATTATTTCAGGCGTTTAAAATGACGTTTTACTTCTGCAGATTTGTTGTTAACGGTGCAAAATGAGCTTAGTAAAAATAAACTGTTGTTTTGTTTAATTTCTTTTGTTTTAATGCACCTTTTCAATGTTTTGAACAGGTTATTATTTGTAATAATCCGCATACATGCTCACTGAAATGGAACAACAGGTCATTATTGTGGTCAGTGAGGTGGAACACCTTACTGATCACAATAATAACCTACTGTTCCACCTTAGTGATTTTCTAGAATCTTCCCAATTTAGCACGTCAGCATAATTACTTGGGCGTAGCGACCAAGTATTAAAATGCAGTTTGGTCGTCCACAAATGTGCAGTATTGCGCAACTCTGGGGACGGCGGGAATGTTCAAACCTTCACCGCGGTCACACGTCGAAGGCGTTTTTCCTTTTATTTGGTGCGATTCATTTAGTATTAAGTGGAAACGTGGGCAAGGATGTATAAAATAATTGGTTTATGTAACTATCTTTTCATCTTTCCGGCTCAAAATAATGAGCTTCTTTTCGATCGTTGAAAACTTATCAAAACGCTTCGTGCCTGAGCAAAATTGTGTTGGCAAATGACGCCGACAGTTCTGCGGTTCATAGTTTTCAAACGCTTAGAACTTTTTTTAGTAAACTTACAAAACGTTTAGTGAGTTGACAGTGTATTGTTAATATATGAAACTTTTAATAAACAGTGAAAACGACAACCTTAACTCTGAAGTACTTAGGTTAACTTTTGCAAATTTCTCCCGTTTGACCGCGGTGGAGTACATACCTGTTGTTTGTTGATGCGAGGCGAACGTCACAAAGTGCGAGTTGTGTTTTCTCTGTTGCATCTAACAGTTTCATATTCAATATGCGTAAGGAAATTACTCAAGAGGACACTGCGAAAGTATTTGACACTCGCGATTAATTCTACGATACGTAATACCTTCATGACGGAAAGCCGCTAAAACATGTTTAAACGAACATGAAGAAGATAATTTAGACGAATACATACATAGCGTTTATTTAATAACTGAAGTGAACAGTGAACAGCGAAGGAAGAAATATAAGCGTGGTAGGAATCCCAATTAATTTCACTTCTTTCGGTTGTTTGCCTTTCATTAATTTTTTTTTCGTGAAGTTGAAGGAACAGAACAGCCAACTGAAACTTTGGGTGCAAAAATTCACCGCCGAGAGAAGATGTAAACAATGCACGCGGTGTCTTGCGATACGTTTCTTGCGAGTTTTGCTTCCGCTAGTGAATGTTTCTCGGGCGAAAATAACCTTAAAGCGATCACTTTTTCATTTAATTTTCTTTTCTGTGTTTCGGATACAGAGGAATAAAAACTGGATATATTTTCGTGTGTCTGATCAGTGTCTGATTGCGAGATGTTTTATGAAGCAGCTGCGTTATGCGTTGCTGGAAAGATTTCAAATTACTTTCACAAAAATTTATGCAAATTGCAACATTTTTACCTCAACCGAAAAAATATATTTCAAAGGGCTTAATTTGTTTCTCTCCTCCTAAATTATCACTTCTGTCGTTAACTTTGATTAAATTTATAAGTTTCATTCAAACTTTATTATAATAACGGCGGGAATACTTCCAGCAAAACTTTCAATTGGAAAAGTTGTTTTGACCTCGGGTCCGGATCAGGCACTGAATTACATCATGGCTTCGAAAGGCCACTTTGCGGCTACATTTGCATTCACTTCAAAAGTGTCGGAAACACAGACCAGCTAGTTACAAGATTTAGCTAAAACCAATAACAACCATCGGGAAACTCTGACATACGGCCTTTTTTTCAACGGTAAGTACAAAGTAGGCATCGATTTGTATTTTTCAGTATGTATTCGTCTTTTGACACAGTGGACACGCTACTTTAATAATTTGCGTGCGATCTCACACGCTAAGTGTACTGTGTCTTCTTGTTTTAGACGGTTAACGCGCTTCTTTGTTAGACTACTCACACTATCCGAATACTCCCAATCATCAAACCGTAAAATAACGTTCATGCAGATTCCCAAGACAATTATTCTCCAATATGCCTAATACAACGACGCCCAAGTATAAGCTCCCACAGCGTCTTGTTTATTAAAAATTCCAACATGGATTGCACTCACAACACCCCTGACAAATACTTTTGATGTACGTGTCAACAAAATAAACAACATCCCTCTGGACCAACAACATACACCCTGTATCTCCGAGGGACTTATGTTTTTAGGTTTTCAACTACCTTGGTTAAAATCTCAATATTTTACATTACATTGAACGTGGAATGAAAAATTATCGACAGTGAATTTCCTGTTTTTATCTAAAGCTAGACTACGAGCAGTCTCTCTTTCCCAGCTTAGTCCATCGAGCGAGGAACGAAAAAACATTAGCGAATGGATAATGGCCGCGCGAAACTGGGGAAGGGGGCGCCATATCCCCAAATTCCTGATTATTACTACTGCTGAATGTCAAGGAACTTTTTACCCTTGTCATGTAAGAATTGAAACGTTTCAAAAGTG
Organism: Dendrophyllia cribrosa; assembly: GCA_024195265.1. NCBI lineage: Eukaryota > Metazoa > Cnidaria > Anthozoa > Scleractinia > Dendrophylliidae > Dendrophyllia > Dendrophyllia cribrosa. The sequence continues at coordinate 44,022,458 of JAJLRJ010000005.1, read as the reverse complement.
TACTATTAAAATTTCACTTCGCTAGCTCACATTTTTTCCAAGATTGCATCCTCCTGATTCCTTTTTCTTATTTTGCGGTAACTTGAGAACTTTATACGCATCTTGTTGTAAAAAGTATCCTACTTGGCCAGTAAAGAATATCACAAACGGCGCTTCGCATCGCATCACAGCATTTCATCGAGACCACAGTTGATCAATTCTTAGTAACGCTAAACTGATTGCAACGGCAAGAAAAAATTCGCCCACGGGAGTCATTAAAGCCGTCGTCAGTTTGATTCTTCCCATTACAATGACCAAAATGCTTGCACAATCCTTACGGGATTTAGACAGTCTCTACTGTTACTAATGAGCAAAATTTCACAGCAACTCGTTGGTTTGCTTGTTCTAAAACAAGGAAAAGGTGCATTAAAACGGATAATGCCCTCGCTCCTCGGCCTTCATAAAAATAATGACCTCGCGCTACGCGCTCGGTCATTATTTTTAAGAAGGCCGAGGAGCTCGGGCATTATCCCTTACTTGATGAGCGAATCTAGATATCCAATGAGGAATCAGATGAAAACTACGTGTGGTTTGGATATGTGATCCAAAGCACACGTAGTTTTCATCTGGGTTTTCATTGGGTATCAAAACTCATGCACGTGACGAATTTAGCCACTTTTATTGGCTGAATAACTCATGATTTATTAATGATTTTAGAACTTAAAGTTCGCATCAATAACAAAATTCATGATTAAAAAAGGCTAGGTGAACTTTTTTCTATTAAAAATGTCAGGGATATTTTCTGTCAGTTTGAAAACAGCAGAGAACAGCATAAAAATTTCAATTACAAGAAGTTTTAATTTAACAGCTATAACTGGACGCCCACTCGACCACATTCCAATGTCATAAGAAATAGGCACGTGCATAGGTGATAAATCACAATCAATAATTTGTTATTGATACAATTAGACTTGTTAATTTCTGGGCAGAAGTGTTTTCATTCAGACACAAATTTTGATATCAGTAAATCCATTTATACACCTTATTCCAAAATGGCGGCCAATTTATTATTCTTTTATATGCATGTTAATTAGCCCTCTTGGCCTCACTTTCGCTTGAAAATTCTTTTGTATTTTGCACACGCTGACGAGGCCAAGAGGGCTAATTTACATGGATATAAAAGAATAATAAAATGGCCGCCATTTTGGAATAAGGTGTATTAACAAGTCTAAATCCAGTTTGTGATTCATGTTATAAGCCAACTTCCAACTCTGTCTCGTGGAATGAACCTCAGTTCTGAACCGTGCTTTAAGAATACATTCCCTGTCGAGCAAAGAAACAAAAACATTTTACCTGGCGTAATCTACATATATTGCCGCATATTAAATCAAATATTATTTTTCAACTTGAACATGAGATCAGAGTCCCAACCCCCCCCCCCCCCCCCCCCCCCATCTTATTTCTCGATTCTTCCCTCCACCCCCACCCAAAGCAGTTTTTGTTTTCTTCCCAGTTTTTAGTGCACCCTGACATTCAAGACGGCAGCTAAACAAACTGAACAATCAAACTAGGAAACACCTGGGACAATAGGGGCCCGGGGGGGACTCCCATATAAAACTGACGGGGGTGTGTTGTACCTTTTAGGGGTCAAACTTTGCAGATTGGTACCGCTTGAGGTACTTACATCTAAAATGATCACAGTTAGAATTATGGCAGAATATGACATGTGTTGTTTTAGAATTGGTACCTCTTAGGGGTAAAAATTCATCTAAGCCGCACCCATCAAACAAGATTCTGGTACCTTTTAGGGTGTTTTTATAAAATTTCCGATGAGCACTCCTATCATTTTTATATGGGAGCCCCCCCCCCCCCCCCCCCCCCCCCCCCCCCCCCCCCCCTTGGAATAGAGGACTGTGACAATCTAGGGCTGGGAGAAAAGACAAAAGGGAACATTAATTGTTGAATCATTTAAGCCATGTAATTATTAAGCCATCAATGGCACATAATCTCATGCTGCCAGTGCAATAATTTACAAAGTGAACTGAGAACCCTTGCTTGTCCTGTATCTTCTTGACAACCAAGGGTAACGTTAATTTTTGTTAACTTGCTACATTGGGGGCAATTACTTTGACATTATAACTACTTAAATTCCCAGTAAACCATGACACTCACAAATTTTATGGTTGCCTTTAGGATTTTATTATGAATTAAGTAAAATACTTTTAAGTGAATAACAACAATAACAATATTGCAATTTTTACAAGGCATTTTTATTAATTGACATCATGTTGTGACCGTTATGCCACAAGGCTATTTAAAATACATCATGTGGTTACATTTGTCTGTACCACATGACAAGCTTTTTGGTATCTCGCGATCGAATTCCTTTGTACTGTGTTTAAACCGAAACACGTGACATCACGTGGTACATACAGATTACAAATATATTTGTAGGTGTTGCAGTTTTCTGGGAAGAGTAGCTTTTAAGAGGTTATTCTTTTTTTTATGGAAAGGAGGTGATTATTCAAGGAACCACTATCATTCAATAAAACGATAGGAGCGGGTATATTTTGGGTGGGTATGTGCCGCCCTGGTCTCCAAATTTGGACCCCGTTTTGGGAAGATTTTGCACTCAAAATGATACCCCGCTCTAGAAATAGGTCAATTTTTAATACCCCGTTCTAGAAAAAATGGCTGTTGATAATCTGAAGCTTTCGTGGGTTCGAAATATTATACCTCGTTCTAGGAAACGTCTCTAAAAAGGATACCCGGTTCTAGATCAGTATAGTCCCAAAATCACGACCCCGTTGGGCGGCAAATACACGTATAGGTATTTTGTGGGAGTACCTCCCCCCCTGGGGAATAGCCCTTAAGTCCCGGCTACACATTCTAACATTGTATAACATTTGTTGGTTCAACAACGCCCACATGTTAGATGATGTTTGACCAAGATTTTTTTGTTAGAAGAACGTTTTGATTTCGATAAAACATTCTTCTAACAAAAAAAGTTAGTCAAACATCATCTGCACGTTCTAACATTGTTGAACCAAAAAATATTATATAACAATGTTAGAACGTGTAACTGGGGCTTTGTGCATGTTTACGTCAGACTAGCTACAGGGGCGGATACAGGGGGGTGGATTGGGTGGCTAGCCCCCCCCCCCCCCCCCCTTTTAGACCGTCGGTTTTAACAGTTTTCTTTTTAATTGCAACAATGAAAGGTTTTATAGACTTAAGCATATACCCGTAGCCACCCCCCATAAAAAAATTTTAGATCCGCGCCTGAGCTAATTTCACTCCCTGAAGCCTCGCTTTTGAAGTTTAAAACCCTGCGACTATCTGATCAATGTATAATTTCTCAAAGGAGCAAAGTTAAAAAGAATACCCTGCACTCAAAAACAATGTGAACAAGGAATTTGCACTGCAAGGAATTTCATACAAACGAGGCTTGGTGGTGAATTTTGAGCTGGTGACGTCATCATGTGTACAAGGCCCATTTTGTAACTCCTTCAGTTGCTACATATAACTGCGATGATCACATTCTCTTCTTTTTTATATAATAACATTATGCAACTTTGTAATATTTACCTGCACTTTGTGATGGATTTATTCCCCTTTATCATAAAAGTTATTTTAATTTGAATCTGTGAACTTCAAGCTTTTTACTAACTATTAAAAAAAACTGTGATATCAGAACTGCAAGCAAATTATGGTAGTTTCGTTGATAACTTTGCAATGAGGTTTAATAATATTGATACTTAAGCAGATCTTGTCAATCCAACAGTGGGCTTTTTGATTATAAAAAAGCAAATAGTAATATATGTTACAATAAGAAAGTTCATTGGCTGTTTCGACCATGTATCAAACACATACAGTATGTGTTTTGAAGCATG